>JAEUWL010000047.1:0-188087 GCA_018524415.1 Podaxis rugospora
AGTACTCTGACCAATGAGCTTGATGATGGGTCAGAACCTTAGTAGTTGAAAAGTATTCAAGATTCTTGTGATCAGTGACCATGTTGATAGGTAATGCAGAGCCTTCAAGGTAGTGTCACCAGACCCAGAAGGCCTTAAAGATGGCTAGCAGTTCTTTATTGTAAGTGTCATAGTTTGACTCAGATGTATTGAAGGTGTGGGAATGGAAAGTAACAGGGTGAATATCACCATCTGGGGCAATGATGGAGAGAATGGCAGCCAGGGTGGTTGCCTTTCTTTTCCCTGCTTTTGCTAAATTCTATCCTGATGTCAAGTTCAGAGTCTGTACCAGAACTATCATCATGGTCTGTACTAGACACCAATATAAACTACTACTTGCTTCAGTACAAAGTGCATTCTAATAGTACTAGTAACACTGAGTATAACAAGTAAGGTAGCACATCCAATAATGTTGGCAATACCAGCTCAACATCAATGAATCTAAATCTGAGCTTTAAACACCCACTCTGCAAGGAATGATGCTACTACTGTTAGATAGCTTGCTTGACAATGAAACCTCAGCTCTACCAGGTTACTGAGGCTGAGAGGCTAGTTACAAAGGATCTCTTTTCCTTCCTCTCCTTCTTTCACACATTATATCTATCAACAGAGCCCACTTTTGATGTAACTTGGCACTCTTTTTGTTAAGCTAAAAACAAGTTAGAAAAGGTTCTCTTAAACTAGCTACTATTTACAATTAGTAAATCCCTCAATTTCAATATAGCTCTCCTTTGCCTCATATTTTCTAATGCTATTGTAAGATACTATTATGACCTATACACTCAGTGTATTGCTATCTAAAAACCTTGCTGCCTATAAAGGTCATGTTCTTACTGAGCATATTCTTGTAAGTTTAACATCATATTACTAAACAAGTGGATTTTAGCTGATACACAATAGAAAATTATACAAAAGAACAAGGTCAATGTTCTGCCCAATTTTAAACAGGATCTACATGCATTAAGTCTTGTCAAGTTGGCTATTGGAAATAAACTTGTTCAGCCTTGTGCTTGGATCAAGAGATTAGTGGGCACTACTCACATATCTTTATTGTTGTACAAAACTCACTTGTCTATGGATTGGTGAAAGCATTCTAAAGACTGGTCTATCTATTCACTTGCCAAAAGAGTAGTAACAGTTTCCAATGCAGCCCTTCCATTCCTCTTTGTACTTGCCTTGCTATCATAGTATATATAGAGTCTCTGCACACAAGCTATCCCATAATAATACTACTCTTTAGCAGAGTATTTATACAAGGTCCAATAGTCCTGATTATTGGAATAATATAGATGCTTGCTTGAGCTTTTGCAGGAGTTTTGTCAATAGTGACCTAGATGAAGTTTGGATATGAGTTCTATTTCTGTTTGACATGTCTAATCACTAATAACTATTTCAGGATCCTTTCTGGGACACTCAAGGATGACTATGTTGAGACAGTGACCCAATATGCATAGTAGTGGATAAGAGTTGGTAGCTCACCTTTAACTATGTAGATCAAGCTGAATACCTGATAGTAGATGTGTGCAAGTAAAAGTAGTGGAATTGTCTGATTGCTATTTTGTTGTAGCATAGGACATAGGTTTAACTACTTTAAAGGTCCTTGGTGCAACCACAGAAATGGTAAGAAAACCCTAAGACCCAGGTAAAGAGTGAAATAGTAATCTACCAATAGCATAAATATGCTACCTACTGGAAACACATATAGATACTCTGGAACAGCAGAAAATACAGACTAGGAGCCTATATCATGCATTCTACATTTTGCTTAGTGCTTTCATTACATGCATGAGGCATAATGAATGGAAGAAGCATAATGTTTGATCAATCACTCCAAAAGTGGACTGCAAAGGAATAGAACCAACTAATTGGTCAGTACCATGAGGGTGACCCAATACAGTGGACATAATCATGTGACCATCTGTGATTCAACAGATGGGGTGCTGTATGGAGTGTCATATATTGGTGATTTCCAGCAGGAGATTGATGATTCATTAATATAATATGTGGCTTATATGTCCCCTATACCCCACTCTCTCATTTTCCTCCACTCTTATTTTAAGGCTTCTGTGCCCAGTATTTACTATACATGAATTCTATTAATGTTATTTCTGCCCAACTGGTGCCATACATATTCTAATTGGTTTGAGTCTACCTACCAACAGCATGCTTGCCTCTTGTTCACATATGAGACCAGCTGGCTGTCATGGTCTGCATCATATGAAAGGAAGCTTGACTGTAAGATGGTATCAAGCTGGATGTATTAGTATGATACATTGACCAAAATATTGTTGAAAGATGTGACGAAATGCACTCATTTGAGTACAAAGTATATTAGTAGACACCAAGTTTCATGTCTCTAGCCTAGATTGATATAATATGTACAAACAGACCCTAATTCCTACTATGTCAAGGAGACTTGACACCAGCATTGATTTGAGTCAATACAAATCATACTACTATTATCAACATGTGTACAAATCAGTATAAAAGTCTCAATTCATTCAACATTAATCAGTATACACTGGTATGTGAGAATACAAATAAGATAATAAACTCAGTACTTGAAGAGTTGTGTGAGAACTCAAATGTATTCAGTACCTGTGAGAATACAAATAAGATAATAAACTAAGAAGATAGTCAGTAATCAGAATATAAGGGTATAAGATAGTAACTAAGCTCAGTACTCGAAGAGTTGCACGAGAACTGAGGCATACATTGTGCTAAATGGACTGTATAAATACTCTACACTACAATAGACAGTGAGTATAATAAATGCGCATTGACCAGTCCAGAGAATAAGAGATAAAAGAAAATTTTCAGTCCAAGCATGTCGAGATGTTGTCGACATGTATTTGTTATCCTAACACTCCCCCTCAAATTGCAGTGAGACCCAGCTCGACAGCAAAATGCTTCACCTTCAAGAAGGAAGCGCCTTCATAAAGACATCGGCCACCATATCCTCAGTAGGGCAGTATATGAGCTGAATCTTGCCCTCCTCAATGATCCAACAAATGAAATGATATTGAATATTGATATGTTTGGTGCATACATGATATTGGTAGTCCTTAGTGAGCGCAATAGCAGATTGATTGTCAGAGAAGAGAGTGGTGGTAGGGAGAATGGAATTGAAGACTTGTGAGATAAGCAAGTGAAGCCAGAGTGCTTCCTTCACAGCATGGGTTGCACTGATGTATTCAGATTCTGTGGTAGATAAGGTCACAATCTCCTGATGTTTAGCACTCCAGGAGACAGCTCCTCCATTGATAATGAAAGCATATCTGGACATAGTATGGCGGTCTTCTGCCATGTTGCCATCTGTATCCATGAAACCAGCAAGATCCTCTCCCACACTTCCATAAGTCAACCAGAGTTCATGTGTATCCTTGAGGTAGCAAAAAACTCTCTTCACCACCTCCTAATGGGCATTACCAGGGTTCTTCAAAAACTTTGAGAGAACCTGGACTGCATATGCGATGTCCGGTTGTGTTCCAAGTGTGGCATACATCAGAGTTCCTACAGCTTCCTTGTAGGGGACTTTGGACATGCAGGCGATCTCGATGGTAAATTTGGGGGATTGCTCAGATGTGAGACAGACCATTGGATCCATGGGTGTGGTAATTGGTTTGCTGTCCTCAAGTCCAAAATGACAAAGGGATGCATCAATATATGACCTTTGAGACAACATGATCTTGCCTGTTTTCCTGTTCCTCTTCAACTCAATTCCTAGCAACCAATGGATCTCTCCCAGATCTGTTATCTCCACAAATTCCTTCACTCCATTCTTCAACCAATTGATTAGCTTGAGGCATGTGGCGACAATGGTGTAGTTGTCAACATGAATGAGAATGATGGTGAGTCCCTCAGCCATAGACTTGAAGAACACACTGTGGTCGACGTTGCAATGCGTGAATCCCAGGTTATCCACTAGGATCTCGCATAGATGCTGATACCAGCGCCTACCTGACTACTTCAAACTGTACAGTGTTTTCTTCAAATGACATACCTTGAGGGGATGAATGGGATCAGGAAAGCCAGGCAGTTGGCACATATACATAACCTCATCATTGGTAAGCTTCCCATTAAGGTAAGCACCCTTGATATCGATCTGATGCACCTCCAGGTTTCGAGTGGCCACAATAGCAAGGATAGCACAGATGGATGCAAGCTTGGCCACTGGTGCAAACATATCGAAATAGTTGATGCCTGGCACTTGGGAAAATCCTTGTGCAACAAGGTGGGCCTTGTAATGAACGACATTGCCTGCAGCATCCTTCTTTGCCTTGAAGACCCATTTTGACCTGACAATGTTGACTCCCTTTGGCAGATCCATCAGTTCCCATGTTCCTGCCTCACCCAACATTGCCAACTCCTCCTCCATTGCCTTTTTCCACAGCTCCCAGTCTGCCCTTCCCTTAGCCTCCTTCAAGCTACTCAGTTCCAATCCCTCAGCTTCCTCCATATCTGCTGCCAAAATGTGTACCTCAGCCCAATCCAATTCCTCAGCCAGACTAACTGCCTTTCCTTCAAGAATGTCTTAAGCTTTTGCACTTGGATTTCAAACATGTTGGGACCTCCTAGGGGGTTCAGCTGGTTTTTCATGCTCATTAGGCTCACTATTGGTATTTATGACAGGAGCATCGTCCATGGGGGAGTTGGCACTAATAGAGGGAGTGGAAGTGGTATCAGGAAGTGATGGTGTTGCCTGGTCAGTCGAATTTTGTAGGGGGATCATGTCGGTCTGAGACTCACTGGTAGGTACTTGCTCTCCCTCAAGTCCAGAGTGACCCTCATTGATGAATTAGAAGTTGTGCTCCACTTTGACAGTACCTGTGTCTGGATAGTAGATCCTCGAACCATTGCTTTCATTATTATATCCAATCCATCATCCCCTTTACGCCCATCTACCTAGCTTATCACCACCTGCCTGATGCACCCAAACTTCCTCTCCCCACTCTCTTATCCCCATCAGATCTGGCTTCTTCTCATACAACAACTCAAAGGATATCTTCCCCTTGATTGCCTTGGAGCTTGTTCAGTTCATCAACTACACCACATGTGAGACTGCGTGTGCCCACAGTGATTTTGGGAGCCGACTTGCATGAAATAGTGCACAGGTGCACTCAAGAATTGTCCAATTTCATTGTTTGGTGATTCCATTATATTGAGGAGTATCATGGATGGTAAGCTTCTGTTTTGTTCCATGGGATTTGAGATATAACTGAAACTCACTAGCTGTGTACTCCCCTCTCCTGTCTGAGTGGAGGGCCTTGATACGTGTGTTGAACTGGGTTTCTGCCCACACATCAAAGGCCTTGTAGGCATCAAGGACATCTGACTTGTTCAAAAGGAAATTGATGTGAGTCCACCTTGAGTAATCATCAATGAACATAACATAGTAATGCCATCCCTTCTTTGTTTCCACCTGAGCTGGTCCCCACACATCCCAATGGATCTCCTCTCCAAATACCTTTGCCCCCTCTCCTTCTCTCTCCTTTGCAATAGGGAGCTGCATAGCCTTGCCATAGACACAAGACTCACAGAAGAAATCACTATCACTGCCATCCTCGAGCTTCAAACCGGTGACCAAACTATCATGAACAAGCTTCTGGGCTGTACCAGGTGCAATGTGACCCAAATGATGGTGTATTATCTCCAAGGTAAGTGGCTCACTGACTGCATTCACCTCTTCATCCTCTCTAACCAACTTGTACAACCCCTTCCCATTCCTAGGAATTTCTGCCATCTGAGAAACTCCCTCACCATGAATGACACACTTCCCATTTGCAAACATAGTGACAAATCCGGCATCATCAAGGCGGCCAATTGAGACAAGGGTATACCCAGCCTCAGGAGAGTAGAGTACTTCACTGAGGTAGAGTTGAGAGGTGGTTGAGCCATTAGGCAAGTCGAGGACAATGTTGCCCTTCCTAGTGGCACTAAATGCCTGCTTGTTTGCAGCATACAGCAGTTAAGGTGGAGTAGGTTCAAATTTGGTAAAAATTTCACAGTAAGGGGAAATGTGTGTAGTCATGCCTGAGTCGAAAACCTCAATTCAGGTTGAGGATGCTTCACTGACGTTGACGACTTCTTCGGCAGCAAATTCCTCCACATCTGACCAATCTCCTGTCTCAGCTGCAAACTCCCCCTCAACCCATGATCCAACCGATGCACCCTTGAGTTCAGACCAACTTGAGATTGACTCATTATCTGATAACTCCTCCACCATGAAGAAGCAATCATCATCATCATCCTCCTCAACTATATTTGCACTAGCACCAGGCTTCACTGACCCTCCACCAACACTCCCATTCTTTCCCTTTTGAGGACAATCCCTCTTCCAGTGATCACTGCCACAAGTCCAACATGGCCCTTTCTTTTTGTCCTTCCCTTTCTCCCTTTTCTTCTCATTTTCCTTTCCCTTCCCACCTGTCTCAATAGCCAATACATCATCACCTTCCTGTTTGGTGTTTCTCTTCACAGGACAGGTTCGATCCCACTCATCACAGATGAACATGATCAAAAGTTCAGGATCAATGTCGCAGCTTGCAAGATGGGCAGCAGTGAGTTGATTTGATGCAAAAGTGGCCAACCAGTGAGGTAAGGACTGAATGATAGAATTTTGGTAGTCATTGTCATTGATATTGACACCAATAGCAGACAGCTCAGCCTTTTTCACACAAAGGTTGCTCAAGAATGCATGAACATTACCCTTGTCAGGGCAGCAAGCAGTTGTAAATTTGCAGTGAAGGTGGGCCTGAGCAAAGATGCTCTTGTACATGAAACAATTGCATCCCACATGGATTTGACAGATGGATTGGACGAGACGACAATGAGTGTGGAGTCTGGGAGATGCTGGGCGAGAAGCGAGCGAGCAATACTTTCATTCTGCTTCCAAGTGTCGATGGTGTCTTGTTTGACAACAGGAGGTACAGGAGTCAGGGTGGCACCAGATTTAGCAGTTTCGGGGGTGGGTGAGGTCTCCACAGGAGGATCCAACATAGGACATGGCACGCTACCATCGAAATGTCCCCAGAGCCCTTTCCCCTGGATCACCGTCTGAAAATGGAGCGCGAAAATTGCCCAGTTGGCCCTAGACACATCCAGCTTTGGCACGGAGGAAGGTAGAATGTCGTTGGTGTTGTTAGACATGGTAAAATATTCACTTCGAGTAATAAACTTGTTTCTTCAGCAATAGAGTAGGGCGGGGCCCATAACCTGTGAGAATACAAATAAGATAATAAACTCAGTACTTGAAGAGTTGCACGAGAACTCAAATGTATTCAGTACCTGTGAGAATACAAATAAGATAATAAACTAAGAAGATAGTCAGTAATCAGAATATAAGGGTATAAGATAGTAACTAAGCTCAGTACTCGAAGAGTTGCACGAGAACTGAGGCATACATTGTGCTAAATGGACTGTATAAATACTCTACACTACAATAGACAGTGAGTATAATAAACGCGCATTGACCGGTCCAGGGAATAAGAGATAAAAGAAAATTTTCGGTCCAAGCGTGTCGAGATGTCGTCGATGCGTATTTGTTATCCTAACATGGTATTGTCTGAATATTGAGTTCTAACAAATATGTCCCCGATATGCTCTCAGGTGAATAAACATAGTCATTGACATCCCCTTGCTGAAATACTTCATAAAACCTCAACATTATCACTTGTACTCCCTCAATGCGGTCACCTGTACTCCTGCAATATGATAGTCCACGCCCACACAGCAAATGTGCCAATGTTGTTGTGCCATGTTTCGTCACAGAATAAATGCCATCCAAGGAATGGGCGTGTAGTCCGAGAGTGGGGCACCCTGGTTAAGGATACTCTCTAGTCGTTGTATTCCATAGACAGGGAAGATGGAGACATCTGCATTCCTATTAATGAGAAGAGGGGGTGAGTATCTTTAGTAGAGATATATTCATGTTACTAGTCTTCCAGATGTGCAGTGGTTGCCAAACAAAATGTTAATCATGTACAAGATCCTCTCCCTTGTGCCCGAGTCTCTTTGTTCTGGCTATGCGTTCCATGGGTCTTGGGGCGAGTTTAATCTCGCTCCTGCAGATAAAATCAGCCAGCCGAACGGTATCCACATACCTCGGGGAACATTCCAAACCAACGACATCTCTTCGAACTGGCCAAAACATCGGGTGCTACCACATTATCCGGAAATTGATTCTTCGCCGTCCTGAACTTTGGCCAAGAGATACGACCACATTAATGGGCAGAACTTGGAAGCAGAAGCTTATCTCGATATGTCTTTTTGACGATTGCTTGCTCCAGGCTTGACCTGACTCTTTTTCCCTCCCTCACAACGGATCACCCCAGTCCATTAACCAAGAGCTTTACAGTTCATGCAGATTACGGGTCATCTACAGTATTCTGGACCTCCATCGAAGCATGGCAGGTTATAACTTCGATTAATGCGACATCTGCCACAGACTTAGTCCGTAGCCACACCTATTTCTCACATCCTCGACATAATACTCGCCCACCTCCTTGGGCAGACATGGAACACCGCTCCGATCCTTAGTGGTCTCAAGGCCACCCTGAAACTGGTTTGGGGTCGGGTGGACTGTGAAGAGGGCAACTGGGGTGGAGACTTCGACACCTAGAGGTACCTCTGGTACTACGGATTTGGCCGGATCCAAACTGATTGGGGGTATCGCAGAGGTGGGTGATGGAATCGGACTGGATGGAAATCATGTACTGGCGAGGGGCTAATCCTGATTTGTTGTATGTACCGTTCCTCAAGTTTGGGACGAAGGACGTTGAGTATGACACCTTCCGTTGATTTATTTGCTGGCTGTCTTCTCAGTTATTGCTCACGAAACATCAGTCTTGTTCGGATTTCGCACGTACATCCAAACGAAGGGAAGCAGAGAACGATGGACCTGCCTCGTGTCTCGTTCATGAGAAATTAGGGCCTATTTTTTGGGTCCAGCTTCAAGTATATAAATAATGTACTCCTCCCTCAACTCATGTGATTGGCCCCTAAGTGTCTTCTCAACTGCTGGGATGGACTTGAATGCCTTCTCTCTCAACTCATGTGATGGAGCCCAAGTGTCTTCCGGAAGCCGCACCGTGAGGTACAATGTCCAGCAAGTCGATTATAAACTGCCGGAATTCGTCATGCATGACAGAACACAAAGATGCTTACGCTACTAGCGACATTATCGTTCACTGCGCTACAGGTGGTAGCATTGGCTCCTCATGGGCCTTGGGACAAGTTCAACTTCGCGCCTCAGAGTAGGACAAGTCGTCCGACCAGAATTCATTCCCTCCAGGGCGATGTCCAGAATGCGAAGGCCCTCGTGGATTCGTCAATGGGAACAGCGGTGTTGAATGGAAACGGAAGTTTTGTTGTCGTTGACTTCGGTCAAGAGGTAACGGATATGCACAAACATGTGTCTAGCCCACCAACACATTCTTAGGTTGGAGGTCGCGTCTTCTTGACAGTTGCCCATTCCACCGCAGACTCTCGCGTCTCCCTCTCTTTCACTGAATCAGCAGAATTCATCAGCCCTTTCAACTCTGACGACTCATGCCGCTCCGTATCTACAATGGATAGCGACGGTGTCCAGTCCCTCCCAATCCCGCTCCAGCAAGGCAAGTTCATGCAAACAGTCGACCAGCAGCGCGGTGGCTTCCGTTTCATGACCATTGTCAGCAACTCCGACCCCTCAGTAGGCATTACAGACGTCGGAGTCCAGAACACGTTTATGCCCCATTGGGACGATTTACGAGCATACACGGGATACTTCTTCACGCATGACCCAAATTTCCATGATCCCGACTTTTTAACAAAGTTGTGGTATGCAGGAGCATATACAGTCCAGACAAACACGCTTGATGTGCATCAGGCTCGGCAGCAGCCTTGTCCAAGGCCGCATGGTGGGGGTTGGTTTAGTATTAAGATGGGAGCGCGGCTGACCTAAACATAGGTTGGGCTAATAACGCCACCGGAGGTCCAGTCGAAGGACCGATCTTGGTCGACGGTGCAAAACGTGACCGGTAGGTTACTCTCATATCTTCGAAACTGAGGTGTTGACAGCGTGTCTGTAGAAACATATGGCCAGGTTAGTCAGTCTGATCGAATGCGGGTCAATGTTTTGAACACACTCTGTTAGGGGATATGGGAATATCGAGCCACACAGAGCTGGTTGCCCTCAATGACATCCTTCCAAGTAAGAATGCCTTGCTCGTCATGTTCTCCACACAGGATCCCGCGACAGGTTCCCTACAATATTCTGGTCCGCCGATCAACGCGAAAGGCAGCGACACCTATATCACTTGGTCCCTAATAGGGACACACAACGTCTGGCTGTATACGGGAGATTTGGACTTTGTCCGAACCGTTTGGGCAAATTATACGAGGGCCGTCGCATTCTTGGAAAGCCAGGTCGATGAGACCGGCTTGATGAATGTTCCGCAAGCGTTTTCCAATGACTGGGGAAGAGTTGGAGGACAGGGGCACAATTCCGCAGCAAACGTGTTACTCTATAGGGTACGCTTGGTGGTGGTCATTTACTAGCCAAGTCTTGAGCATTTGGAGCAGGCTCTTGTAACTGGGTCTGAACTGGCCAGTAACTTAGGAGACAACGACCTTTCTAGTGTATACGCGGCGAACGCGACCGCTCTAAAGAAGGCGATTAATGATTTGTTGTGGGACGAAGAAGCGGGCATGTACCGTGACAACGAATTGACGAGCATGCACCCTCAGGATGGGAATGCCCTCGCTATCTTGTTTAATGTAACGCAGACGCAGGAACAGAACAAGGCGGTGAGCCTGGGGCTGACGCAATTCTGGACGGATATTGGCCCGCTTAATCCTGAGCTCAACGACACGATAATTCCGTTTGTCGGCGGATTCGAGGTAAGATTATCTTCGTCAAGGTGAGCACATCTAATTAGGGTCCAGGTTCAAGCGCATTTCATCGCAGGAGAAGGGGAAAGAGCAATCGATCTATTACATAAAGGTGAGAAGGACGGATTATAGGTGTTAAACGGGATACTCACAAAACCATCCTCTCTCAACAGAGGTAAGAAACACATCAGAACCCTCATAAGGTTACTGAATTAGGCGCTGCAGTGGGGATACATGCTGTACACCAACTTGTCTGTTCAGTCTACCTTGTTGGAGGGATTCACTGCGAACGGTTCACTAGGGTAAGTTGGTCTTGAAGCATAGACTTTTTTTTGCCCAACTGAAGATTTCTTTGCAGGTACCGTTCATCTGCTGGTTACAACTTCGACCATTCCTACACCAGTCACAGTCACGGATGGGCGACAGGACCAACACCGGCGCTGACGTTCCATGTCTTGGGCATAGGCATCAAGTCGCCTCAGGGTCAAACGTGGAGTATCACGCCTGTTTTAAGCGGGTTACAGTCTGCTGAAGGCGGCCTGGAGACTGGGCTTGGTTGGTTTGGAGTAAAGTGGAGCATCGAGGGGAATGTTTTGACGGTGAGGATTTCGACACCCAAGGGAACGTCAGGCACTGTGACCTTGCCTGGTTCTGGCCAGATGACGGTGAATGGTGAGGCGAAAGCTGGGCAAAGTACTGAGCTGAGTGGAGGAGACTATGTATTAAGAAGAAATTTGACTTGAATGTAGCAGTAGGAGGCGAAGCAGTAGTGATAACAAGATTATTCTATGTACTGTGCCACGTGAGTGTGACTGGGGCCTGAGGACTGAGGTCATTAACATCAACATCCGTGCGGACTGTGCTTTGCCCTGTACTCGACGCGACTCTGCTCTATCCTTGCCACTCTTCCAATGCTTCACTGGATTCCATACCGACATTCACCTCTTCTAACAATCTTTCTCACCTTGCTTCTCCTCTCCAGCCGAACTCTAGCAGACGAACGAGCAGCAGGATTCGATTGTCATGTCACCGTTTCTGGTGCGGCATTCGACTTGACGAAGCTTGCAGGCGAACACACTCTGAACGAGACGAGGGATTCACCTCCAACTAAGATGATCGACTCGTTAAGATTCAATCTTTGCGCGGATCTCAAACCTCTGGAATATGTTGCAGATGACGACCAGGTGAGAGGTCAGCAATACTTGGGGCATCTGACCACAAACTCAACCGCATCTCTCCAGTGTCCTAAGGGGACTCGCGCTTGTCTGACGAGGGTGAACAAGAAGACGGGAGAACCTGATCGTGTAGTTTCCGTTATTCCGCTTGTTAACGCGGCCTCAGAACACACCGATACTGCGGACGTGTCTGGTCGGTCTTCCCTTCCCAGGTCTTGTGTGCGTGCGTGTATTAAAAACGAATTTATTGAATATAGATTCAAAATATGTTTCCCTTTTATTTCACGGTCCTCCCTATCCACATCCTTCCAATTCCACACGAGTCACCCAGTCGATGAGCATCACCATCCGTTGTGATTCAGATTCGACATCTGATCCACACTTCGTTTCCTATGATGGTTCGCTGTTGAAGCTCGAATGGTCTGCGCCTGCCGGATGTCCCACCGAGCGCGACCATGAGCCCCCGAAAGATGACGGAGGAAACAATGATGGTGGTTCCAAGGACGAGAACGTTGGCAGTGGGATTGGATGGTTCTTCCTAGTGTAAGTACTCAAACCCTTTACCTAAGGTCTCATTTTCATGCCATTCTTGTGCAGGATTCTGCTGGCCTTTATTGCTTATTTCGGTTTGGGAGCCTATTATAACTACTCGACGTACGGCGCAAGAGGAATGGATCTGATTCCGTACGTTTATGCCTTTTGGTTGGCAGACGACATTTCTGAGTATCTCTACAGGCACCGAGATTTCTGGCAGGAGGTTCCCTATATGCTCAAGGACGTCATCTCCCATCTCTGTACATCCGTGCACCCACGACGATCATCAAGAGGCGGTTATGTTACCGTATGAGCACTGCCTCGTACCCAAAACTACCTTCGTTGACCGAGATATTGCCCTTTGATGTTACATAGACTTTAAGCATGAACCAATATGGGATACCCTTGCCTCAACACGTCTCAACGAGGCTTGATATTTCTTCTCGTTAAGACAGCTCCTTGATCTAGAATATACAATAGCTATTGGAAGTAATGATAATGTTGCGACGCAGTGGTCTGCCTGGGGATTGGGCTGGTTTGTTCTGGAAGAATGTTTTCCAGACTAAAATGCACAAAAACCTGCACGTAGAGGAGTCGTCCATATTCTGTTCCGTGACCACGTAACGGCTCCCTAATTCTGCGAAAGCCAGGGCATATTTATGGCACGACGTGTAGGGAATGATCCCTACCCCACTCCCACAGCTTCTCCTCACGCCCACCAACGGAGTAACTGGGTCTAGTTCTAATGGTGAAAAGATACTATGTTGTCACAACGGGGTTCGAGGTTGGTGTATTTTATGACCATTGGTGTGTTTTCTTCGTTCCTTGGACCCGGCTGTTCATGGCTTACCAATGCCTCTCGCAGGACGAATGTCGCACCTCATGTGAAAAATAAACGAGAATGTGTTTGGCAAGGCGCCTCTTCTCGAGAAGAGGCGGAAGATCTCTTTGAGCAGGCCATGCGCAGAGGAAACGTCCACATAATTCCGAACAAGGACGCCAGGTCGGCTACCTCATCCGTATCCCAAGCGGGGTCAGTGCAGAGTTCTTCGAGCCGCTCTAGCTCAAGCAGGGGCAATCCGCAGCACTCAAGACATACTTCTATCCCCAGACTTGCGGGTTCTCAATCTGAAAGACACGTGCGTAGCAACGCGCCGTATTATGAACTCGCATGCACCAATCCCGGGGAAATGAATACCAATAATAGCGCTTGGGATAAGGCGGGCGCTGGTGGTTACAAGGTCGTGCGAGCTCTTTCCAGAACCCACTCCGAACCAGGTCAATACGCACATAGCTCCAATTCCATCGAAGGAGGGCATTCTCCCATATCTGTATCCCGGCATGAGGTCGAAACCCGTTCTCAGGTCAAGCTTGATAACACTAGAATTTACGCGAGAGTCGAGTCTCCGTCGTGGCTGGCATCTTATCCGGATGAGGAAGACGAGGCGTTCATCACACCTCCATTGAGTCCTATCACTTCTCCCATGATTTCGTCAAGACTGTTGGGACCTAGCATGTCCGAGCCCGCCTCGACATTTTCTGCCAATTTCGCTTCAGTAAATGTTATAGGGAAGAAGCCGGCTTCGGATGATGGGAGTGACACATCGAACTTCCGTTCTCCGAAGCCGGTCCACCAGGCTGCATCGTTCTCGGTGTTTTCACCTCGATCTCAGGAAAGTCTCTCTGGCAAAGCCGATGGCGTTCTTGGAATCGGTGGCCAGAAGCAACTCCAGAAGGATGAGACGAACGTTGGCTCGTCACGGCCGACACCTCGCCGAGTTGACGCGACTCAGATAGAGCAAAGCCGGGTCGAATCTCTGATTGATTTGGCGAACACGGTCGATAGGCTTGTGAAGGACCTTCGCATCCAGATCGTGTCCCCTCTAACAGGTGATAATCCATTGCCTGATGGCACTCAAGATCAAGCCGACGAGATCAGGCCAACAAGCGCCTTATCGGAAGACCGGAACGATTTACTAGACGCCACGCCACCATGCTCGGGTTCTCCTCACCTAAAACGACGACAAACCAACACGGCTGAACCGTCAAAATTGAAGAACTTGGTTGATATGGGCGTTCCCAGTAGTTCTGTCTTGTTCAGTCATAGCCGTACGCTCTACCTTGGTCACAGTCGCCCTAGTCTGAATGCCATTTAGGTGGTCCCTCTTCCCCAGCACCCAAGAGCATTCATTCCCGATTGGGTTCGCCATGCAAGCACTGTAACGGAACAGGTTACAGTATTGAAGATGACATCTCGGTTTTGGATAGAACCGGGCTAAGCCAGCCAAGTCTCGCCCCTTTCCATTCGCACAACATAACCCAGGACCCTCGATCTCCGTTCACGGGATCGAAGAAATTACATGCTCCAGTGAGGTTAGTTCTGGGGTTCCCTCTCACTCTCCACCCTTTCTATGACGACTACTCACTGATTACGTGCCTCTACATGTCCTTTAGACCCATGACGTTCGGTCGACCTTCTCCTACGATCCAACCAGAGACGCTTAGTGTGAGGCCGAGCCCTTTGATCATCTTTCCGGTCGGGCGAGGCTGAAAATGCGTGCAATCACTTCCCTTGTATCCAAGTTCTTGATGTTCGGTTTGTCCTCACTTCGTATTGAATTCGTACTGTAAAATATCTTGATATTTCTAAAGCACTTCACGCACTCGTTATGTTCTCTTTTGCCTTTCTCCTATTGCATGTGCATGTTTTCCAAGACTCAGAATAGAGAGAGTACAAAGTCTTGTGTGGTCTTTCTTTTTGGCTTTGGTGTTGTTGTTCTGGAACCCTGTGACACTAAGCTGAGACGCGACTGGGTGAGATTAGAATACTGCGCTGTGCATATTGTAGAATGATTTGGACCACGATCACACTGTCTGTACCCCCCTCTTCTTTTTGCTTCCTAACCGTTACAAGGCACACGGGTAGCAATGTTCAATCCAGATGAGTCGGACTTGACTTTCAGAGTGGACGGATCGCGGTTACTCTCCGAATCATCTCTAATGGCACCAGAGTCTACTTCATCACATACCGGGCTGGCACATGAAGATCTGTCGCTGTCAGATTTGTCCATACACGACAAGGACGGGATTATGAGCAAGCCATTCAGCTTACTTTCCGGACCGGAACCAAGAACGCCGCCGCACCAGACGAGGGGACTCGGCGAAGGTGATCATTCTCCCGCTGCCGGTGCTGAAGATGAAGAGGTTGGAGAAGTGGATGAGGAGGCTGCGAAGAGGCTGATCGCAAAAGCCAGAGAAGAGAAGTTGCAGAGTGATATCTTTATACTCAAGAAGCTGAATGCCTCTTTTGCTGCGTTCAATGAGGCGTTAGATGCTACGGGGAGCGTCAATGATGTGCGTGTTGGCTTTTAATGACATGAGTTTTTGTTAAGTGCATCCGCTTCTGTGACAGAAAATAGCGAAGCAATTGGCACAGACGGATGCCTTGCTCAACAAATATGTTGAGATATTATATAGATCAGAAGACGTTGCCCGGCTAATATTCGATGAAGACTGGCAAGGCGCTGAAGCAGTCAGTCACTACATTCCTTATCTTTATATTCTTGGTTTATCGACCATGTGTTAGGATGAGGAGCAACTTGAACGTGAACGTCGAGAAGCTATCGAACGTGCGCGTCGAGAAGAAGAGGAACGGAGATTAGCCGTGCTGAAAGAAAAGGAGAGGATACAGCGGGAAGAGCAGGAACGAAGGGAGAGGGAAGAGCAGGAACGTATTGAACAGGAGAAACGGGAACGACTAGTAGCTCGGGGAGGTTCAAGAGGCACACGAAGAAGAGGTGTTGCAACGCGTGGAACTGCAAGGGGAATTATCACCACGAGTGGTACTTCTGGGTCAGGTGCGCCGATTCCACATAACATTTCCTTCGATTTTCAAACTAAGGTTTTTCTCTCTAGCTGCTTCCGATTCATCGAGCAGAACACGGGCGTCAAGTAGTGGATTACCGACTCGGAGGCCTACTGGTTCAACTAGTACCGCTAGAGCAACACCTCCAGGTAATACCCGGGGAACTAGAAGGACATGATTGTCGTGTACCCATTCCGCCCGCAGATACTATCACAACCAGTGTAATGGTGTACCATGGAGTTATATCGCCAGGTTATGATACCACTCTGTGACTGCTGGGTCACGCACGCATCATAATATTTGATCGCAAGTCAATAATTGTGGTACAGATTGAACTGGGCAGGGTCCTTTACACTTCTCTCTGGGACGATGCTCAGGAAACGTACGAGATTCGAGGCAAGCGACTCTGAAGAGTCTCCATCTACCTCCTCTCAAGCACACGACCTCTCCGACGATGCTATAGACATCTCTTCTGCCTTGACTGGCAAGAAACGTAAAATAGCTGAACAACCAAACGGTTTGGAGGACGATGAAGATCCAGACGAGTTCTCGCGCTTTCTTCAGGACTCTATCGCAAAAAGAGATATTAAGGAGGGGACTCGGGTTGTAAAGAATATCAAAGGAAAAAAGAAAGTGGCAAAGGGAGAAATCGGTGGAGGGAGTTTCCAGAGCATGGGTGTGTGCCTCTCTCATTGTAGGAGAGGGAGAATGTTCACATTTAATCATCAGGTCTTCACCCATCTTTATTGAGGTCTCTGACATTGCAAGGGTACCGGATACCAACGCCCATCCAACGCCTGACTATTCCTGCGTTACTCGCCAACCCTCCGCGAGACTTTGTGGGCATGGCCCGAACAGGATCTGGTAAATCGCTGGCCTACATGATTCCTTTGGTACAACGCCTCTGTGGAAGACATTCCACTACCTTCGGTGCTCGAGCGCTGATTCTCTTGCCTACGCGTGAACTCGCTTTGCAAATATTGAAGGTTGGGAAGGAATTATCTAGGGGTTGGCATTCTGGAAATGGGGACCATGCTGGTGATAAGGAAGGAGAGAACTCGAAGGGCCAAAATCTGAGATGGGGTTTGATTGTCGGTGGTGAGGGCATGGACGAACAGTTTGAGATGATCACGAACAACCCGGACGTGTAAGTCTAAATCGTCTCTTTCCAGGTGTTTTCTTTATTGTTGTACCTCCTTCAGGATAATTGCAACGCCGGGCCGTCTCCTTCATCTTATTGTTGAGATGAATTTGGACATGAAATCGGTTCAATACGTCGTCTTCGACGAAGCCGACCGACTCTTTGAAATGGGTTTCGAAACCGCGCTGACGGAAATCATCCACCGACTTCCTGCGTCCCGACAGACCCTCCTTTTCTCTGCCACTCTTCCAAAATCTCTCGTGGAATTCGCAAAAGCTGGTCTTGAGGATCCTAAGCTCGTGCGTCTGGATGCAGAGAGTAAAATCAGCTCCGACCTCAAGATGGCTTTCTTCTCTGTTAAGAAGGCAGAAAAGGAAGCTTGTCTGCTCAGCTTACTACGAGATGTCATCAAGGTTCCGTTGGTAGAGACCAAGGGCACAGAAGATACTGAGGTCAAAAACAAAAAGCAGAAGGGAAAGGTTAAGTACTCCGAACAGATCACGGCTCCACACCAAACTCTCATCTTCACTGCTACAAAACACCACGTTGAGTACCTAACGACCCTCTTGACCACCATCGGATACTCGGTCTCGCATATATACGGCTCCCTTGACCAGACCGCGCGTACATACCAGATGGACCGGTTTCGGAAAGGGGCAACGAGTATCCTCGTTGTCACGGATGTCGCCGCCCGTGGTATCGATATTCCGGTCCTTGAAAACGTCGTAAACTACGACTTTCCGCATGGGGCAAAGGTATTTGTTCATCGTGTTGGCCGGACGGCTAGAGCAGGACGACAAGGCTGGGCATGGTCTTTCGTTACTCACACGGAACTCCCATACCTGTTGGATTTGCAACTGTTCCTTGCGAGGCCGTTGACGAGTACTGTCTCCGACGACAGTGACCAAGTATATACCCAATCCCTTGTCCTCGGTACTTTCGAGCGCGAAAAGATCGACGAAGACACGGAATACCTCAAATCTCTAGATGATGTGAACCACTCCCTACCGAGTCTACGCGAGGTCATGAAGCGTAGCCATACGATGTACGAGCGCAGTAAAGGCAAAGCCAGTCTGCAGAGCTACAAACGCGCCAAGGAGATGTCAAATGATCCAAAGTGGCAATTAGCTGGCTCAGACACTGGTGTGCACCCAGTGTTGCTCAGAGGCTCAGATGCGGTTCAGAGAAGGAAGATGGAGGAGGCGAGGAAGGCATTGTTGAAGGCTGTGAACGCCTTCACGCCTTCCGAGACCGTGTTTGAGGTTGGGAATAAGGCGGGTTCGGCAAATGCTACGTTGATGAGGGAGAGGAAGAAAACATTGCAAAAGTCAGCTTCAAAGGCGATTAGTGTGTCTCATATCGTTGCAGAGGGCGAAGGTGAGGGTATGGAGTCGGGCAATGAGTTAGAGATGGCGGATGAGGAGGACATTGCGGTAAGTTTGGATACCCGCGCTAGTTACGATAACTAAACCACTTTCCAGGCCGTCTTCAAAACGGAAAAGAAGCACAGCTTCCGGGACGAGGAATTTTATATGTCTCATTACCAGAAGGATGCTTCGACGGAGAAAGGGTATGAAACCTCTAGCGCCATAAAGCACTTCAGTGGCTGACACCGATCAGATATTCTCTCACAGATGGTGCTTCGTCATTCGCTCAACAAGCCCAAGGTGTTGCATTCGACCTTGCGGGGGACGAAACTCTGCAGGAGAAAAAGAAACGCCAGCTCAACTGGGACAAGAAGAAAAAGAAGTTTGTCAAGGGCGATGGTGTTGGTGCAGACAACGTCAAACTCGTAAGGACCGAGAACGGCGTCCGACTCCCGGCGAGTTATCGTAGTGGCCGATTTGAAGAATGGAAGGCCAAAAGCAGGGTCAACTTGCCCAGGATTGGCGAAGCTGAGCTCCAGAGGGCCAAGTCGCAAAATACTGGACCGGGTGGACACAAATATCGACACCACAAAATCTCCCCGCCAAAGCCGCTTGACAAACTTGGGAAGAACTACGAGAGGAAGGCGCGACAACTGCGGAAGAGGCAAGAGGGTGGCCACGACGGAGAAGAGGCAGGCTCTTCTGCTCCACCAAAGGGTAAAAAAGCCGGAAAACCCGGACGTTATGGTGGCAAATCCTTTGCCAGGGTCAAGTCAGAGCTCAAGACATCCGACCAAATCAGAAAACAGAGAAAGATTATTGAGAAAAGGAAGGCAAAGAATGCTCGCCCTAGCAGGAAAAATCGGAAATGATAATGCTATCATCGGGTTACAGTGTAGAAAGACTGTTTATGGATATAGATCGCTTCATGAGGCATCCGAATATTCCCATTTAGCACCACTGCCAGGGATTAGTTTGATATCTTTGCCTTCCAGTAGGTCAACTCCAACGCTTCGCAAAGCATTCACACACCATTCGGGATACCCAGAGTCGTCAAAGTATTCGGCGAAGAATGTGCGCAGATAGTCGGGGAACCTACCCGCGATGATGGCTGCTCTCGCTCGCCCCATGACTTGCGCTTGGAAAGTGATATTGTGTAAGGTGATTGCTGTGGGACGTGTGAATCGAATGGGATTTGTACAAATTAAGGGCATGTTCCGGTTATCAAGCGTAGTGGTTGACGTACCATGAGCGGCCGAGGTTTCGTGCGTTAGGGTATGGTGTAAAATGGCCCTGGATGTCCACCCTGCGCATGTCGGACAGGGGCAATTCTCATCAATCGGAGAGAAGTCTCTGGCGTGTTTGCTTAGTTCTGTGCAGTATATGATGAACAACTGACCGAAGGCGGGCGACAGATGGAATTTACTGAGATTCAATGGGCCCTTGTGCGTCAAGGCGACGCCAAAGCGTGCTGTTCGCGTCGGAAAAACGCAATCGGCCTTCAAAATGGATTTTGGTTTGAATGCGCGAAGTTTTACGTAAATAAGAGCTGAGAGACAAACCATATCAACTCCGAGGGCCACGCATACGAGCAGATCTACAACGGGATTGGTTCTTGATTGGGTTCGAGGGAATCCTGGACGAACCTTCTGCAAATCCTATGCCCATTGAATACCGCGGCCCTGACAGGCTAGTCAGAATTAATGAGGCAATTCATTAATGAAGACCCACGATCTTCGGGTAATTTGTCTGCACACTGCTTGATACTAAGTTGAATTCAGTCGTCGTTGGACATCAGCTCATGATATGTGAACCCACATCCTCCAAAAAGTATCTAAGATCGGAGCTTAGCTTCCATATTTGTTTCGAATTTTCTGTCGAAGATTCACCCTTCTCTTCGCCTCCACTGAGGCCACCAATGGCATAACCGGCGACATCATCTTTGCGTTGTATCATCACGTCAAGACAGCGATCCCTTAGCCTAGGATCAAGACCGCCTTGGACAATCGCGAACAGGTTTTGTCGGTCTTTCTTCCCGGATTTTTCGTGGTGGGCGATACATCGATCGAGCCAGCGTACTGATCGCTCCATGGCTTCTTCAACACGGGGTCCGGTGGTCAAACTTGACACTGACCCTAATGAGCCCACACATGAACGAATGAGCTACAAGAACTAACCTACGTCATCAAGTTGCATGATAATGTCAGCACCTATACAATGCTGAATAGATATGCTTTCTTCTGGCTTCGGGAAGATATGATTATTATCGCTTGGGCTGGGGCTATATTGCTTACAGTGAGCATTGTTGGTTCTCCAGTAAAAGGGCTAGCGAATAGTGCTCCTTCTTCCGTAATGGTGGAGAACTTGCTCAAGGAGACAAGCTGAAAACCGCCGCTATCCTATCAAGGCGATGAGCCATATAAACATGGTATAGTATGGGGGAAGTGACAGGGATACCCACTGTCAAAAGGTTGCGTTCCCATCCTTGAAATTTGTGGGCACCCCCGATCTCATTTAGTACTTTTAACCCCGGCCGAAGGTTTAGGTGGTACGTGTTATTCAGAATTAAAGTCACGCCCAGGGATTCGACTTGCTCTGGTGTAAGACCTTTAATCGCCGCTTGTGTAGCTACAGGCATGAACGTTGGTAGCATTGTAACGCCGTCTAGCAATGTCGCATGTAAATAAACTCGAGCATTACTAGCTGCATTTCGACAGACACGTGGACTCACGAGCAAGTATCATGCGCGAAACACGCGCCCTGGTCGTCGTACATTTAGCAATAACCTCGAATTGCATCGAAATTTATCGAAGATGACGAAAAGGTGTAACAAGAGATAAAGGCACTTCACAAACGTCAACGATACGACTGAGGTGGACCAACATTGGCATTGAATCAGTAACTTACCTCACCGTTGTTTGGATTGGCAAGGCGCTGCCAAACAAGGAGTGCTGAACGAGGTTGTACGATTGACGAGCGTCGAGTGGGCAACTGAGCGAAAGGATTAGATTACACTACTATGCGCGGTTGTTCGGAATGTGCTCGAAATACAGCTATAATTTCTGTGCAGGAGGGGGCGCGATCCCGTTCCTCATTAAGACTTTTTCCGCATTTCCGGTGGTCACACAAAGTGACGGTACACGTCAAAGAAGAGCGTATAATCGACCTCACCATACTCAACGTCCGCTCTTTCGTTGGCTCAGACAATCGCCCCGGTCTTCACAGCTAAGAGTCATGCGTGCTCTAGCTCTGTCGGTTCTTGTCGCTTCGGCCTTACCCTTCGTTTCCACCTTTTATCTGCCTGGTGCTGCTCCTACCAATTACCATGAGGGCGACCCGGTCGATGTTCTCGTGAATGCCCTAACCCCTATGCTTACCGAGAGTGATGATCCAAAACTCGTAAGAGATGCCATTATCGTTCAAAGGAACTCACTAATTTCCATTATAGAAATCTCTCATTAACTGTGCGTGAACATGGAATTGCTCATTTATGGACATTTGTGTTAATCTGCCTCGGGAAATAGATGACTATTACAACCCCAAGTTTAACTTCTGCGAACCGGAGGGTGGTCCGAAAGCGCAGCCAGAGTCATTGGGTTCCATCTTGTTCGGTGACCGTCTGTTCAACTCAGCATACGACGTATGTAGCCTCCGACCTTGTCTACCTTCGGAGAGTTCACGTTCCATCAGATCAAAATGTTGAAGGACAATGGAGTATGCAAAACACTTTGTGTCTCCGAAGTGACTGGTGAACAAGCGAAATTTATCAATGACAGAATCAGGGAGGACTACGCCCTCAACTGGCTTGTGGACGGTCTTCCGGCTGCGGAGATGAAGGTAGATGTTCGGACTGAAGACCTCTTTTTTGATATGGGTTTCAACCTGGGAAACAACGATGGCCAATACCAGAATCGTCCAGCACTCAACAACTACTATGACATTGTTTTGAGGTGTGATTACCCAAATTCCGTCCACACTTAGAAGACTCAAGTGCTACAGATATCACAAACCAACGCCAGACACTTACCGTGTTGTCGGTGTCCTTGTGTGGCCTTCAAGGTAAGATTCATTCAGCGTTCCTTAAACAGGAAGCTAATGTTTTGATTAGCATTGGTGGTCCGCAGACGGCTGAAGCTAACTGTGATTATGAAAATGCCGAACCATTGATCCTCAGTGAAGACCGAACCCAAGCAGTCCGATACACGTATCGAGTAACTTGGAATGTGAGTATTCGTTCTTTGCCCGACTGCCTTCGCCTGACCAATGGATTAAAGGAATCCGACACACCATGGGTATGTTTATGTTGTGTCTTGGTGCCAGTCCTTCTGACTTGCCTGTGTTTTCTAGGCTACACGCTGGGACAACTACTTACACATCTTCGATCCTCGAATCCATTGGTTCAGTCTTATCAACTCGCTAATTATCGTAGTATTCCTTTGTGTCATGGTTGGAATGATCCTCCTGCGTAGTGTATCACGCGACGTGAGTTTTTGGCGTCATGTTCTCTGTTGTTCTTACCCACTTCCCGTTGCAGATTTCTAGGTACAATGCCATCGATCTCACCGTATGAATCCTTTCCCCTTCAATCATCGAATTACCTGTTGACCACCGTCTAGGAGGATGTGCAGGAGGATTGGGGTTGGAAGCTTGTCCATGGAGAAGTTTTTCGAACTCCTCGAAACCCGATGCTCTTGTCCATTATGGCTGGAAATGGAGCGCAGCTCATTGCAATGGTTGGCATCACCCTTGGTAGACTTTCAACCGTCCCATAACCGAGGTGAAGACTAAATTGACATCTTTGCCAGTTTTCGCTCTTTTGGGTTTCCTGTCGCCGTCTAATCGCGGTTCGCTTGCAACTGTGATGATGGTGTGCTGGTCATTCTTTGGATGGTTAGTCCAGAAGCACCTTGATTGTGAATGCTTAGCTGATAGTCCGGATTATTAGTATCGGAGGTTACATTTCCAGTAGGGTGTATGCATCACTGGGAGGTGCGGACAGGAGGAAGAATGCGTTCCTGACCGCAACCGTGTTCCCAACGTAAGTCTCCCGGAAGTTGAAATATGTCGGGCTCTGCTAACCCAAAATGCCAACTTTTGGTCGCTTCTCAGTGGCATCTTCATTATCATCTTCATTTTGAACTTCTTCCTCATTATTGCTGGGTCTTCGGGAGCCGTTCCTTTCGGTGCGCAGCCATTTCCATTTGACTGGATCTCCCTCTGACAGCCTGCAGGAACAATGCTTCTCATTATTCTACTCTGGTTTGGAATCTCTGCACCTCTTTCTGCCATCGGAGCTTACTACGGATCCAAGCACGGGGTATGCACTTCTTCAATGGCCTCACCAAACATCATGACGTTAATATGCCCGCAAGTCCGTCAGCCATCCGGTTCGCGTTAACCCCATCCCTCGTCAGATTCCACCGGGTCCAAAGTATCTCAGACCTTGGGTAAGCACAGTATAAGTATTGTAATGGCATTCTCTAACAGAACGTACGAACAGGTGGCTGCTATCTTGAGTGGCATTTTACCATTTGGTGCGTGTCTGCCATAAATCTTTTTGTAATCCCTGGCGTTGACTTGAACCGTCCGATCAATAGGCGCCGCCTTCGTCGAATTGTATTTCGTCCTTTCAAGCCTTTTCGCTTCACGGGCATACTATGCATTCGGTTTCCTCGCTTTAACCGCTGGTGTGGTCGCACTGACGACAGCCACCGTCACAATTCTATTCACGTATTTCTGCCTTTGCGCGGAGGAGTATAGGTGCGTAGTTAGCACCATAGGGCAATACACTTCCATTGCTAACTACACGCTCACGGGGTCCAGATGGCACTGGCGCGCATTCGTGACTGGTGGAGGGAGCGCGTTTTGGTTACTTGCATATGGCTTGTTCTACTGGGCTTCTAGACTGTCGCTGGACTCACTCCCCAGCGTCCTGCTCTACTTGGGTTACCTCTTTCTCCTCGTTCTCATGGATTTCCTTGTGACAGGCACCATTGGATTCCTTGCATCATACTGGGCTGTGCGCCGACTCTATAGTGCCATCCGCATCGATTAATTATGTAAAGGTGTGGGATTACGCGTAGATACTCGGTGGCACTAAATGGCTGGGCATCTCGTGATCGTCAGATGGGGATCTTTGTTTGTCACATTCTAATTCGCCACCAACACTAATAAATTTCCTTTTCCTGCCCGAAGAATTGCGATCCTATTATCGATAAGGCTTGAAGGTGGGATGATATAGTGGGCTTCCGGAACAACTTTGCTGTTGAGGTAAAGTCCACGAGCTGCAATCAGATTCTTTGCGGCAGCTAGAAGGTAAAGTGAGGTCTTGCTTGGCGGCGAAACGAGGGGGAAAGGGACACACAATTTGAAGCCACAAGCCCGTACTTCGCGGCAAGCTTTGCTACTGGGGTTCCCTGGATTTCCTGGGAATCCAACAAGACGAGGCGCGGATCACCTTCCAAAGCGGACTTGACATGCTCAGCTTGGAGACCCTCATGATCGGACTCGAAAAACATCTTTGTGAGGGTTTCCGCGCGGACTACCCCATCGCCTGCGGAAGCGAGATATGGAGATAATGAAAACAATGCGACGAGAGTGAACAAGGCGGGATAGTGAGATCCGGGTCCGATCGATTAGAACAAGACAGAACATACGTTTGTGTACCAGTTCAGTGACCTCCACGGCTAACCGTCTTTGGGCGATGCGCTTTTCGGGGGCGAGCTTTGGGGAAATGTCAGTAAACTTTGTTGTGTTCATGAATGTTTGTGCCCACTTGATGAATTTGGATAATTTGATTGATGATGGGCCGTGGAAGGAGCGTGAAGAGTTTCAAATACCTTTCAACATCTTCGTCCGCGACCTTCAAAAAATACTGTGTGCAGTAACGCCATTAGTCCGTGCAGTCAAATGGGAAGAGATGAGGAGGCGAAGATGAAGGCAAGAATTGAGATGAGGATCTGCGCTCGAAACTGTATGGCGTACCTGGTAGAAGTCAAAGATGCTGGTGAGTTTGGGATCCAACCAGACAGCATTTCCAGCACTCTTGCCAAATTTCTCGCCGGTAGAGGTGGTTAGTAGGGGGGTGGTGAGACCATATGCGGAAGGCTCTGTCGCAGTGGTGCTGGATTGTGCTTCGTAACGTCCGATGAGTTCGAGGCCAGCGAGAATGTTGCCCCACTGGTCGGATCCGCCGACTTGGATGCTGCAGTTGTGGTGTTTGTGAAGGTAATAGAAATCATAGGCTTGAAGGAGTTGATATGTAAATTCTGTGAAGGAAAGACCCTGCAGAGATTCTAACCGGGCTCGGACGCTAGATGGGAAAATGAGGAAGTATAACGGGAGGAAAGTTAGCGATAGCTTACCTCTCTCGGTTAAGCATGGTGTTTACTCGTACATGTTTACCCACATGTTGCAAGAAGTCCAGCAGGGTGAACTTTTCGTGCCATTCAAGGTTGCTGAGGACAGCAGGATTTTGCATGGATGGTACGGGTGAGCCAAACTCTTGCAGCCGGCTCTTGGCGTATTCAAGAGCACGGCCGAAGAAAAATTGAATGCTCTCTGTAAGCTTGACAACATTATCCTCGACTTGCTTGAGATCCGCAGGTTTGCGCTCCGTCAGTCGCCCAGAGGGATCACCCACTCTTCCTGTTGCCCCACCTATCTAATACAACTGAACAAAGGGCTGTCGAGAGCATATACGGGACGTACCAACGGAATAATCTGATGTCCCCGAATCTGGAAATGTAGTAAAGCCATGAATGGAAGCAGATGGCCAATATGCAAGGAAGATGCAGTGGGATCAACCCCTGTGTATACAGCCCTCGTCGCGGATTGTAGAGCTTGCCTCAATGCTTCTGGTCTAATGATCCTGTTGAGCTGGAGTGTTCATTGTTCTACAGGACAAAGCACCTTGTGACATCCTGAATAAACCCTCGGTACGCGAGATCATCAAGGAGAGAGACGTCGTGGAACAGACGATACTTGACTAGTTTATAACACTGCGCAGGCCGAAAGTAGGTGCGGCTGAAGCGTTGAGTGGAGGAAAAAAACATCACGTTGATAGACGCGACCAAAAATTGAAGTCACGTTCCACTTCGAACCCATCAGTCCGTAATTTCTGCCGGACCCCTGAGTACCGAGCAGAATTGACCAAACCTCGCCGCTTGAGTAACGTACTCAGAACCACATAGGGAACGAATGCTCTGTTCTATGAATGGTAGATTCCGCGACACCGCCTTGCCCCAGGTACCACGAGTCCAGCAACGGGCCCCCAGGCGGGCAGAGAACCTGTTCTAGACTGAGAGAAACAGTCTGGCTGGGAGACACGGTGGATATACGTATAAATAAGTGTGTCAGGGATTCAATTTTAACCTGTGCCAGGTTAACCAGACAACTGATACACCTGTTTATAGCTCGCATTGCCCGCTGTTGTAGCAGATAGTACGCTTGAGAGACCAAGACCTTGCACGTGACCTACCCTGGTAGGGTGCGGAGATTACCGAGGGCAAGAACTGTTACAGTTTTTGTAAATAAGGTTTTGGGAAAGTGACTGACCAGGATCCTCAAGCATCCCACCCGACATCCACTGCAAGAATGGGCTGTACGTCCCCTCCAGCTGCCCTCTGTCCGCCCCCTGTTGACGACATTTTCTCCAGCCAATAAACCCCGTGGACTTCAAGCCGCCCGCAAGCTCCGTACCTCCCGTCGCGAGAACCGTTGGGTATGACCTCTAGGGTTATCTCGGTTGATTAATTCCTTACCATCCAGCCCCGCTTCTCCGATCTCTAGGCCGATAAAGCTTACAAAAAACGTGCCCTCGGTAACGTCTACAAAACATCGCCCACTGGAGGTTCCTCCCATGCAAAGGGCATCGTCCTCGAAAAGGTCGGCGTCGAAGCCAAACAACCCAACTCTGCCATCCGCAAATGTGTGCGTGTGCAGCTCATCAAGAATGGAAAGAAAGTCACTGCTTTCGTCCCCGTATGTGGCGCGTTCACCTGGACGTCGTTCCGAAAAACTAACCTTTGGGAAAGAATGACGGTTGCTTAAACTTCGTGGACGAGAACGACGAAGTCCTCATCTCTGGTTTCGGTCGTAGTGGCAAGGCCAAGGGTGATATTCCTGGAGTGCGCTTCAAGGTCGTGAAGGTGTCTGGTGTTGGTCTTCTCGCTCTATGGAAAGAGAAGAAGGTGCGGAATGGCGGTATCCTTGATTTCACGCACTCGACTGACTACGATCTCCAACCCGCAGGAGAAGCCAAGGTCATGATTACTTGTTGTATTTCTCTCCTGTATCCCTCCATCAATGCCATTCATATTGAAAATCAGTCGCTATGACCATGCTGTACTGCTCTATGCCAATGAGATTCTGCATTTGCAGTAACTGTATCATCAAACATAGACCTCACCCAAAATATGCAACTGTAGGAAGCCTTTTAATGCCCAGCCTTGACCATCAATCACATCCATCATTCTCCCAGCTCAGGACAAACATATTGACTCGGGTTTGTTATATGTAGTAATCCTCCGTTGTCAATGGCTTAGCTTGCACTCATTTGTTCCCACTGGCGGTGAAAGCCATCCCCAATGTCGGTCCGCACCTTGCCACCTCGACGACAAATACCTCCACCTCCGCAACGTGTGGCTACCCCTGCAACCACGCATGCCACAGAAAATGTAGAAAAGACATCAGAAGATCAAAGGGTGCCCCAGGCGCTCAGCATCGCTGCTCGCATGGCAAATCTTCAGCTCAAGCCAGGATTGCAACCATCGTATCCCAGATACGAGAACATTGATCACGAACCCGTTTCCGTGGTGATAAAGGCGCAGCCAAAAACTTTTGCACTTGTTCTTGCCGGCCTGGACCCAGACTATCTCTCCAGGCTGCTTGCCCGACCGCCTCCACCCATTCCTGATAAATGGTCTCAGAGACGAAAGGAAGAACCTGACCGTCATCCACCTCCTCAACTACCTCCCCGACGGCTTCTGCCAAGACCGCCCTCGCAGGTGGATTACGATCGCACCCCATACAAGAACGGGATATCGGACCCAGATACCTATCATGACGATCCTACTCAGGAAGAGGAAGAGGAAGGGTTGCATCAAGTCTATAAACCTGACAGTACCATCACTGACACCACCACTAGAGCCAGGGAAGAGTTTTCACCCGGCATTTTGTTTCCACCAGGAACGTGCATTAAATGTCGCGATTTTTCGGATGTGGATGAACATGCTGCGCGGTTTCCCCGCCAGTATGTCAGCTCCCTGGACGAACTCGCAGACAATCTCACAGGGCCGTTTACGTATGAGACTGAGAAGGCAAGGGCGATCTTCACTTGGCTTCATCACAACATACAGTATGATACCCAATCGTTCTTTGCCGGAACCGTAAAGCCCGCAACGCCCGAGTCAACTTTGTCGTCCGGACTGGCTGTGTGCGATGGCTACGCGGGATTATTCGTTTATCTCGCCAAGCGAGCAGGGTTGATGGTATACAAGGTTTCCGGGCATGGAAAGGGGTTCGGGTATCGAGAGTTGTCGCCTGGAGAGCCGGTACCCGAGATGACCCACAACCATGCATGGAACTGCGTTCTCATGGATGGTGAATGGCGACTGATCGATGCGACCTGGGGCGCTGGTGCTCTTAACGGGTCGACATACAATCAGCGCTTCGATCCTTCTTGGTTCTCATCCACCCCCGCGGAATTCGGGAGGCGTCACTTCCCTTCCGATCCAACTTTCCAGCTGATTTCTGATGAGGAAGGTGGACCTACATCCTGGGAGGACTATATTCTGCGCCCACCGGGTCCGATCATTTTCAGTGATTTCCATCGTCTGGAATTCCTCGTCGATCTCCTGCAACCCGCGTCGGACGTAATCGAATACGGACAGACGGTAACTTTCACCCTGTTTAAGCGGTGTGAACATATGTCGAATCGTGACGCCGACAACTACGTGTACATCCTTCACCTCCCTGACGGCCAACCAATACCGCTTGAGCAGAATGCGGAGGGAGGTTGGAGTCTTACGCACCGGATTTCCTCTCAAAGGGAGGTGTCGTTAATGTTCGTAGCAACGGTGGATGGACGAGATGCGAAAGGAGTTGGAATTACAGGGTTTAACAGGGCCCTGAGTCGGAAACCCGTGTCTTTTGGAGGATTGGTCAAGTGGACAGTAGCTTGACTGGAACGGCAAGTAATGAATACGCAGATCTGTATTAGATACCCATAAAGTAACTGAAGTGATAAAAGGCTACGAACAGCAATGTTGGTATAGATGGTGGTAGCGTACTAATATCTGATGCCCAATACACCCACAAACCGAGCTCCGGTTTCAAGAAAATCACGGCACAGCAATGCCTTGTTTCTCAAGATAGCGTCGGAGATCTGCGATCAACTCCAACTGCTCTTCAACCGTGAGGCCGCTGACGATGGTCTGCAAGATAGCGCCGACCGTGACATGGTGTTCACGGATGAGGCTGCTATAGTAAACATAGGTAAAGACGCCCATCAAGAATCTACCATATCGAGTTAGCTGTCGTATTTTTGGAGTAACCAATGAGGGCAAGTGCTCACTGGCAATCCATTCGATCGGTCATTCCTCCATGTCCGGGGATACTATGACCAAAGTCCTTGATATTGAATGCGCGTTTGAATCCAGAAGCAAAGAATCCGCCAAAGGGAGCAACGAGTGACGCAAAACACGCCATCAACAGAAGATGCAAGTGGTAAGGAGCATACGGAATCGCAGTGACAGTGTGACCAAGCTTGGGGACATTCAGCTTTGCAGATTAACGGTCAGTCTGGAGAACATACCAGGGTAGACAAGAAGATAGCAACGGGATGCCACAATGGCATTTCACGCCAGACGAAAACTGGGTTAGGCTTGCACTGAATCGAGTTCCAAGCACTAACACCCAAATCATGTACGGGGCAAATCATGTAGTTGAAACGCATGAAGAAGGTACCCCAGAGAAGTGCGAAAATCACAGTGCTGAAGAAAGCACCAACGAATCCTTCTACAGTTTTTTTCGGCGATAATTTGATAAGAGGTGTACGTCCAAGTGTGATACCGCAGATATACGCAAAGACATCATTGCATATCACGAGGGACGCAGGGACCCAGAACCAAATCAATCCCTCAAGAATGTTATTAATAATGAAGTGACTAACATAGCCTTAAGTCAATCAAGTACGAAAAAGCCTCAAGCACATACCTAGAGACGACAATCATCAGGAGAGTCATATGCACCCAACAAAATAGCCCGAACTGCTGTTTCAGGAATCCCTTTTGAAGCGACATGACGAAGCCCATGAAGCCGATGACATAGAGAGTAAAACTAATCATACGATGGTTCGTCGCAAAGGGTAGGAGTTGAGCATCGGCGAAAACGATATGCTACAGACGCAGTTAGCAATAAGCAATGAATACAATGTATGACAACGGAAACATACTTTGAAGTAGTAAATTATACTTTCACCATACAAGAAGTAGTTGGTGACAGCAAAAAAGTACCAGTTCAAGGTCTTGCTCCACGGATCCTTAGCCTTGATTGCTCCTTTGGTTTGGTTTTCATTATCAGTCGTAGCAAGAGAAAAGAGAGCCGTAACCTCCCGATAAACGAGAGTCTGGCAAATCATAACGAGGACAATCATGTAGACATGTCCCAAAGTGAGCAGTCCTATGATGATGAAGTGAGTATTGTGCCATCCAACAGGGAATTACGAGGTCCCCACCGATGAATCCGCCAATCATGATCAAAGTCCATATCGTTCGCGTTAGTACGTTCTGCCGTTTTTTCTCTTTCTCGGCCGCGGAGGCAGTTTTTTCTGGGGGTATTGCACCTCCGATTTTGGGAGCTCCTGCTTGAAGCTTGGCATGTACCGCAGGCTCAGACTTTGGTTTGGCATCCTCCCTAGTTTTCTGCGGAGCATTGTCCGGGTATAGTTTTGGGGGTTCCTCCGGTGTGAGCTCTTGAGAGGGCACAGACACAGGGACTGGGGGCTCCTCCGAAGGCTCGGAAAGTGGTTCGGCTATGGCCTCTATTTGAGGTGCAGGTTCAGGCGGCACGATCTTGGATGAGTTTGGAACAGTCATTTTTGACGAGGGTTCGAGCGCAGTGACAGGTCCATTCAAGTCCGACTCGTTTTCGGGAGGTGCAGGGGACGGCGTTGAGATGCGTTGTAGTTCCTCCTCCTGTCGCTTCTTCGCTTCGGCTCGCTGCTGCTGCTTTTTCTCGATGCGTGCTTGCCGAGCAGCCTTCTTGAGTGCAGACTTTGAGGGTTTGACATCTGCAGGTGTACTGTGAATAATTTCAGAAAACTATAGCCGTGTAAGTTTCTACATCGAGATCACACCTCTCTTCGGGCACTTCGACAATCTCTTCCTCCTCTGTGTCTTCTCCAGATTCGACAGGAAGGGCAGCGAAGGGTGTTTTTGAAGCAAAGAGACTGCGAGCGTCGGATTGCCTGCTCATAGCCGTGGTAACGCGAAAGGTCGTGTCTGGCGAGGCTTAAAAGTACGTGACACGCGCCTGACGTCTGTTGGCTCGTGACAATCCATGGCAACACATCCATCTAAGCGCATCAACAATTTCAAAACATAAATCACTATAAATCGAACACTACGGCGACAGTTATACATGGATGTCCCGAGGTGGGACCAATCAGCAGAGGTGATGGAGCTGTCCGACAATAATAAATACTGGCATCTATCTAGTGCTACATCATGAACACTTCAGAATTTCCAATCCTGTTCGACCTCCATGGCCCAAGGGACTTGACATAATGTGTCAGTATGAATATACAAAAAGAAATGCTTGGCGTACATTTAGTTATCAAGGTCTTTGAGAAAATCTTCTCAATAGGAACGTCATGAATCTGACACCATGCTGCGGTGATTCTATCGCAAATAGGCAACCAACCACTTGACAAAGCTGAAAGTCAACATACCGAGGGTCAAGGTAATTGATTTTACTAGATGGAGCATTATTAGTTTGTGTACATAATTCACTGAACAGCACACGACAGACCTCGTGCCCAACGCAATTTCCTTGGTTTCATCCCGATCAATCATTTGCAATTTGAAAGCCTTGATTTTGTCGGTGAGTTTGTCAATCATTTCCTCGATTTTCTCCGTGGATTTCTCGCGTTTCAGTGTTGCTTTCTTCGTTCCACGCTCCTTGGCAAGCCGCTTGAAATCCTCCTCAATGGCCTCCAGGCGTTCCTTAAGGACATCCTTGTCGTGAGGCTTCTTGCCCTCCTCAACGAGTTTCTCATTATCTCGAGTGAATTTCTTCTCCGCCTTCTCGATCTCCTTTGCCTTGAGTTGTTCCTCGTGAATGGCGATCCAATCATCATCGAGGTCAGATTCGTCATCTGCGTACTTCTTATCCTTCTTGTACTTGGTATCAATCGCGAATAGCGCATGTCGGAGTTTCATGCGCTCATATTTCAACGCGCGGTACTAGGCATAAAGTCAGCACGAGGATTATCGTCCAGCACAAAACCAAGCAGACCTTATTCCGCATCCGTTCCATGGACTGGTCGTGTGTCTTGGGTGCAGTCCTCTGATGATTACACAGAATGGCGACCTGTCGGTTGGCACGGTTATAAGCATTCAACTTCTCTTGGAGTGTCGCGTTGGTGAGGGGATCCTCGTCAAGTAAACGTTGGAACGTGATCGAGGCATTGAAAGTACGGAACACCTTGGCCGTCAACCCTTTCATCTCATTGTTGAGATGTTTATTCAGTGAACTTGTCTATTCGCCCTGTTGTCAGTGGCTCCTCCTTATGACTTCAACAACAGGAAATTCTTACGTTCACTCGGTCGAAAAGGCTGTCATCGTCATTCTTGTTCTCCTTAAAGATCCGAACGTTCTTAAACACTTGTGGCTCCACCTTCACTTTGTTGTAATACCTGATAGAGTCTTTACCAAGAAAGTCGAAGATGATGTAGTCTGGAGCCTCTAATGTCACATGCTCACAACGTAGAGAGCAACAGCCCACAGTGTCGGCTTCATCCTCGCCCTTCTCGTTTCCAGCTCGAAGAGCCAATTTGTCTATGAAGTACATGGCCGTCGCGCGTTGTCGGTCGGCCATAACTTTAGATTTGAGATCATTCGTATAGCTGAGGCGGATGCGGTCGACGTGTTTCTAGAGGCAGCGATTAAGGACAACCCTGAGGTTGATGAGCGCCAGTGCTCACCTTCAGCTCACGAGCCTTCTCAAACTTCTGCATGTCGCTTTGTCCTTTGAGGGAGCTACCAGCAGCAAGGAAGACATATTTGTGGTTTCCATTGATGTTCTCTGTCCAATTTGCCAACCAGGTAACTGTGTTGTCATGTTGAATAGCTTTCCATTTCCCAGGAACGTTGGGTACGGGTATGGGAGCATCTTTGCCAATGTTGAGGGTAATATCTTCGGGTCTCACTCGGAACTGTACGAACCCCATCAGCTGAATGCATACAACAAGGCGAAGGTAGCTGACCTTCAGGGCACCTTTCTTGGGATGCTCACCACGCCCACGGAAGAGGCCTGGAGGTTCGACTCTGAAATTTCCGACCTTTTCCTTGCGACCATCGAGGAGACAGTGTGTGTACTTGGCTTCCATCTCATCCTTGGCTTTCTTAGCGGCCTTTTTCTCCTCTGCGGTCATCGCCTTCTTCTTTGCCTTCTCCGACTCGAAGTATTCAAACATAGGACGGAAATCGCAGAGCTCGAAGCTAGCTATTTTGGTACCATCTCGCTAACAGCCCAATGAGCGGCAATTAGTGCAAGACATCAGAGGGACGTACTGGAGGATGGTCCTTCAGGACTTTCTTCCAGTCCTCAAAGAAATTTTTGTTGAACACAGCATCTTCCGCGTGAGGAGTCTCGAGCATAGCAGCATAGAAGCCAGCTACCTCCTCGGCCGCGGGAGGAAGATCCACAGGTTTACCTGTGAACCATCAGGGCCGAGAAAAGAGACTTTATGGACTCTCGGACTTACCGTTGTACTTCATTTTGACATGGGAGGGAAGAGGTTCATACGGCGGAGGGAAAATTACACCATTGTGCTCCAAAGTGGTCCATTTGACTGATCCATCGCCGTTTGGATCCTGCTCCCACCACTTGAATACCTCCTCTTCCTCCTCTTCTTGCTTCCTCCCCTTCCCTTTAATAGGTGAAGCAGCGCCCTCTTCCTCCTTCTTCGTCTTGCCCCTTTTCTTTGCCTTCGGGGCCTCGGAGCCTGAAGCTTCATCTTTGGCGGCTTTGGTACGGGCTTTGGGTTCGGCCTTCTTCACGATGGGTTTGTCGTCGTCCAAAGAATCTCCCGCAGCAGCCTCTGTCTTGACCTCCCGCACCTTTTTAGTTCCCCTCTTGGCCACGAGAGGTTGGTCATCTTCCTCGGAGGCCTCAGAACCATCACTCTCCCGCTTCACCTTCTTCTTGGGAGGTTTATTATTTGCGGCGCGTTCTTTGTTGGGTCCAGCCCTCCCATTCTGCTTTGTGGGCGTCGATTTCGCCGCCTTTGCGGGGGATGATGCAAGGGGGACGTCATCGTCGCTCGACGAAGAGTCGGAAATAGTGGCCTTCTTCCGCTTTCGGGGCGGGGATGCCTTCCCAGGTTTCCGGGCGGCCTAAAATGTCAGCAAGCACAAAATGAGTGCCAAGTTGGGCCAAGCCAGAATGATCATGACTCACCAAAGGTTGGTCGTCACCACCACTCATTTCATAGTCCTCTTCCTCCTTAACGTGGCCATTCGTCTTGGGCGTGTTCGTGTGATTCTTGCCATTGGGTGCGGATTTCGTTGCGAGTGGGCGATCGTCGTCGAAGAACATTGCAGAGTCGCTAGACATTTTGGAAATTTGTGAAGGGGAATGGCAGAAGGTTTGGAAGGAGTGTACAGAGCGATATATACAGGGAAGGCTTAAGAATGTTGGGCAGGGAGAGACGAGAGACGGCCGGCTTGCACTAAACGTCCATCAACGCTAAGTCCCGCAGACCGGCCCTAAACTGCCAGATCACGACTCTGGTCTCCATTCCAGGTAAGTCATCCACAGCGAGCACAATCCCCGTATCACCTCGGTAAGCCCTCCTCAGCCAGGCCTTCTAGCTCGATATCCGACCACTGAGAACTCCGCTGCAGCATTGCAATGGCCAACTTGCCGCTTTTTAGAGATCCATGGGCGAAGAGGGATGCCTGGCGCCATAGTCCCGTTTTTCAGAAACGCGTGATGTTCCGCAATCTCTTCCCGGGGTTCGGGATCGCCGTCGTAGCCTTCTCTGCCTATGTCCTCGCAGACAACCTCATCTTCAGCTCTGAACTCAACGATCATCACAAGCATCACTAGACTCCAGTAAGTTTTTCAATGACCGAGTGATCCCAAGGCTTATAGTGTGACATTAGCACGCGTTCGACCGATATGTTGCACGCTCACACGGTTTCCGCCTTTCGCCATTCCATTGGGGTCTGGTTATTCGGAGGACTACGAAGCCTAGACAATCCACTTTGTTAAATTAAAATGTCTTCTTACGAGACTGCGGCCCGTAATGTCAGTTTCTCGTCGGCTGCCCGCGAAGCAAGTGGGGTAAAAAAAATATATCCACCTACCCAAGTCCATTTACAACCGGAAAGGTTTCCACAGAGGTTTTTCCCAATTAGCACGGGATTGCGCTGATCACAAGCAGAAGTTCCTTCTTTGGGTTTTTTTTTCCCTCCCCGGCGTCTAATAGACCCAAATTAACTTCTATTCCATCTTGTTTGCAACATGAGCCCACATACCCTCACACATCTCGTACAGCTGTCGGAAGCAGATGTCTTTCGGGGATCGAGAACAAGTGAAACGTTCGCAGGTGTGAATTCCAGGAACTTGCTTTTTTCCCTATATCCTGGACGGAATCAGAGCTCTTGGCCGTTCCGGCCGATGCAGAAGTTACGCTCACAAGCAGCACGATGAGTCAGGTCCTTGAAGACGCTAGTTCCTGACCTGGATCCTGAGCATGTGGTGAGACTTAGAGCATTTTCGAACTTGGCGGTTGATACTGATGATAAATGACGGAGTGAGACGGTTACTAGAGGCTAAGCATAAACCCAGGTTAAGCATGAGTGCCCCAGGGGTCTGGTTATTTGGCCGAACAGCTGGAAAAGGATCCGGATCATTCGCGCCAGACGCAAGACGCTGCTGTTGAAGCTGTTGAGTGTGCCTAGTAGGTCACGACTGACCATTGAATTCAATTCATGCTTGTCATTCCACCAACAGGTCCGAATATGAGTCGTTACGCCATGAGGCTGACCCTCGATTGCTTCCCTTGCTAACCGCTTTCGATCAATTGATTCCCATCAAATCTCGATTTGTGGAGAATCCCAACTGGAATGTCCCTGGTAGGACTCTAGGACACTTGCTTCCTACCCGATACTAACTTCTAGATAGGTTCGCAAGTGTCATAGCCCAAAATTTTTACGATGACAAATATGCACCCCATGTGTACGTAGAGCGAGCTGCCTCAAGGCGACATGCATTCGTCACCGGAATCCAACCCCTACGGGCATCTAGGCACATGATCCTGAATCGTCGATTGTAACCGACTCTTGTATAAATTCAAATACGCTGGAGTAGCGGGGGTTTCGTTGTCAACATCAACTGTTTCTTTCCCATTTCAATGTCTCAGACTCGACAGCCTTATACCGCTATCATCTTCGATCTGGGAGACGTTCTGTTCCAATGGTCTGCTGAAACTAGAACCTCAATATCTCCTCGAACACTTCGCTCCATTCTCAACTCCCCGACGTGGTTCGACTACGAACGCGGCCGCCTAGGCGAAGCCGAATGCTACTCGGCCATCTCAACAGAGTTTAACATCCCTCCGGAAGAGATTCGCCAGGCGTTCCAGGACGCGCGCGATTCCCTTCAGGCTAATCACGACCTCATCGGTCTCATTCGCGAATTGAAGGCACAGTCCGAGGGCAGTCTACGGATTTACGCCATGTCCAATATATCTCTTCCCGACTGGGAGGTACTGTGCACCAAACCTGCTGACTGGTCGATATTCGACGATGTCTTCACATCTGGCGCGGCTGGGGAACGCAAACCCAACCTGGGTTTCTACCGCCACGTTATTGCTGCTACGGGCATCCGACCCCAGCAGGCAATATTCGTCGATGACAAGCTCGAAAATGTCCTCTCTGCTCGCTCTCTCGGCTTCTGTGGAATCGTGTTCGACAGTCCATCTACGGTTAAACGTGCCCTTCGTAATTTAATCGGGGATCCCGTTCAAAGAGGACGTGAATATTTAACTCGTAACGCTGGCAAGCTTGAGTCTGTCACAAGAGCGACGCCAAAGCATGAGGCAATTGTCGTTCAGGAGAATTTCGCCCAGCTTCTCATCCTCGAGGCAACTCGTGATAGGTGAGTTACCTCCAATGCATCTCAGGGGCTGCCGTCATGATTAATGATTACGCCTAGGAGTCTCGTCAATCTCGTCGAGCACCCCAGAACATGGAATTTCTTCCAAGGTTTGCAATAGACTCGCGGCGGTGGCCGTTGCAACCGAATCCAACTGATCTACACATTCGGTCATAGGAAAAGGCCAACTGACAACGGAAGAATTCCCTTTTGATCTCGACACCACATCATTGGGCCTCACTATCCTGAAGCGCAATAAGGACATTGCTAATTCCGTGATGAATGAGATGCTTGACTATGTGGATCCTGACGGCATTATCCAAGTATGTAGCATGTCATGTGGTCACTTGTTCCAGAAACATTCGCTAACAGGCATACGCCCTTTTCCAGACATATTTTGATCATCGCCGGCCCCGCTTCGACCCTGTAGTCTGTGTCAATGCCCTAAGCCTCTTTTACGCCTACGGTCGTGGAGCCCAGCTCCATCGAACCCTGAAGTGGGTGCATGAGGTCCTCCTCAATCGTGCCTACTTGGACGGCACTCGTTACTACGAAACCGCCGAATGCTTCCTGTATTTCCTCAGCCGTCTTCTCTCCAGCTCGGGTGATCCGGAGCTTCACGCACTCCTCAAGCCCGTCCTCAAAGAACGCGTACAAGAACGGATCGGAGCAGATGGTGACTCACTCGCACTCGCGATGCGGATCCTCGTTTGCGATTTCGTAGGAGTGAAAGATGAGGTGGATCTACGCACACTCCTTACGTTACAGTGTGAAGATGGGGGTTGGGAAGTCGGGTGGATGTACAAGTATGGTTCTTCCGGAATCAGTATTGGAAATCGGGGCCTCGCCACTGCCCTTGCTATCAACGCTGTGGAGGCGGCGACCCAACCCACACTCAGGTTTTGCGGATCACCTACGCCGATGTTGGTTGGATCTGGCGGGAGACGTTCGTCATTCCTTAGCAAGCGTCCCCGCAGTGGATCGCTCAAAAACTCTTTGCAATGGCTCTGGCATGGTGGCAAGATGCGCAAGTCCCTTGAGATTGGAAGCTGATGTTGGGGAAACGACTGTGTATGAATGAATGAAGGACTTTTAACGACCTAACGCCAAGCAGCGAAACATTCGTTTTGTTATCCTGTACTCCCGCAATGCTTTCTTGATATTACTTATTCTTAGTTCATCTCGATTGTATGTACTTGTATGATCTCATAATCAGGCAGCCCAAGTCTAGGAATCAGTAGGATATCTATGTAACAGACGAACGTTGACGTTGTAATGAAGGTGAATCAACCACGCAGATAGCGTTGGTATACCGCATTATTTGTTTCTTCGACGTAAGAATAATCTAGTTTCCGAAGGAAAGCATCGAAGGCGGGATAGTCTGAAGGTGGGACCTGTATGCCTGCAAGGACTTTGCCAAGATCTGGTAAAGATATTTGTCAATACCACACATCGTACACGCTAACTGGAGGTTCCGGTCCGAACATACCTCCTCCGTGATTGCGGTAGTGGAATAAAGAGATGTTCCACCCTTGATGCAAGCCTGTGAGAAATTTGCGAAGGGCTCCTGGACGCTCGGGGAAAGCTATTTTTGCGAGGCAGTTAGTATAAACGTGAGGAGGACACGGACGAGATGTCAATCAAATGTCACATACCGAATCGGAAGACACGCTCGTTCGGGACAGCATAGCAGCCACCAACCATATATCGCGCGTGACTCTTCGCTAGCTCGTCGTCGCTAATATCAAACCCTTTCATATCGGCAGCCTCGAGGGCAGCTAGCACCTGGTGGACCTCGGTGGACCTACTAGGAGAATCGAGTTTAAAAGACAGTAAAACGTGGGCTCTATCTCCATCTCCGGATAGGTTGTAACGGTATATGAATTCCGTAACTGCGCGTGGATGGATTATTGAATGTAGTGCGATAAAACTGTAAACAGAGGTTAGTGAGAAAAGAGACCGGAGTGTACTGGTGTGTCGGGACACACTTGCCTTCCTGGACGTTCAGGAATGTCAACGCTCAGAAGTGCTTCCCGACCTTCGCCAAGTTCTGCACGTTCTGCAACGAACCTGAGGCGATCGAAGTTCATATTGGCTCCACTGACAACCGCCACAAACTTCTTCTGTGCACCCACAAGATTATTCTTGAGAATGTATCGCTTTAGGCCGGCTAGTGCGAGGGCACCTGCGGGTTCTGTGACAGAACGTGTGTCTAGAAGGTAAGTCGGTTAGCCACTCCACGAACACGTTTAATTCTCTGATGTTTCGTGAGACTACTCACCCTCAAAAATATCCTTAATGGCGGCGCAGATCTCATCATTGTCAACGATAACGATTTCGTCAAGAAGCTGCTGGCATATCCTGAAGGGTTCTGCGCCCACGATTTTCACCGCAGTGCCATCGCTGAAGGGACCCACGTCCTGTAAGGTCACACGCTCTCCCTTTTTGATGCTGCGAGCCATCGCATCACCGTCGATCGTTTCGACACCAATGACCTTGGTAGTTGGACTTCCGATGCGTTTTACATATTCTGAGATTCCGGCGACGAGACCGCCGCCGCCGACAGCACCAAAGATGCCATCAAGTTTATCTGAGTGAGGAAGTTGTTTGAGGATTTCCATCCCTACAGTTCCTTGGCCGGCGATAACGAGAGGGTCATCGTACGGTGGTACAAAGGTAAGCCCGTGGGTGCTAGCGAGGTGGGCGCACTCCGCTTTTGCTTCGTCGAAATCATCGCCATGAAGGACAACTTTAGCTCCTAGGCGGGCGACGTTGCGAACCTTGATGGTGGGAGTGCCTTTCGGCATCACGATCGTACAAGGGATTCCCAGTCGAGCACCGGAAAGGGCAACACCTTGAGCATGGTTTCCTGTCAAAGGGGGAGCGGAATGATGAGTAGGGTGTTGCCAAGTTTAGACGATGGATGTAGGAGAATAGATCCCATGTCAATCTACGCACACTGACCCGCACTACATGTGACGACGCCTTTCCATCGCTCGTCTTCATTAAGACTAGCCATGAAGTTGTATGCTCCTCGGATTTTGAAGCTAAAGACCTCTTGGAGATCCTCGCGCTTGAGCCATATCTCGTTGCCTAGCTTTGCGCTTAGATTGGTTGCGAGGACAAGGGGTGTTTCTTTGAGGATCTCGTATACTTTGGCGGTTAGGATTAACCTTAGATAGTCGGGGGTGTTGCAGGGAAGGAGATGGTGCCTTGCGAGACGGGGGTATGATAGAGGTTCTGGAGCGTTTGAAGAATATTCTATTGTTGCAGTTGGTGACATGGTTCTGAGCGGGAGGGGGATCGAGGTGAGCAGGGATGAATTGAAATTTCTGATTCCAGTAAGGGGGACGGCACGTGCCGGATTGGGCCGCATTGTCCGACGAATGACGGTCACCGTCCGAAAGGCCGTTTGAAGCAGCATCGCTCGTCTATGCCGTTACAAAAGACGATTTGTGGGGCTCGGAAAAGAGGGTGTGCCTAGGACCGGGGAGAAGGCAGTTGCCCCCTTATGCTGGCGGGGGACCTGTCCATTCGCATACTCTGGGCTGGACGGATCTTGGAGAGTCGGACCACTTGGAGATTGACTGTTGGAACAAGGGATGATTTAAAATTAGAAATGGGAGAACAGCAAGCACATAATGAAGTGACGACCAAGCTCCATCCGATGCGTTTTCCAGTGGATGTCGGTTGATCAAGTGAGAAGGGTGTGTGAAAGCGCCCTGAGTCCTGGACTGCTGTTGTTTGTCGGGAGACAACTCTGTGTGCATGGACGCAGACGGGGGCAACAGGTAGGTGGGGGGCGGATGGGAGGGGGAGCGTTGACGCGACGCGGTAGATGATGAGGGGAAGCGTGATGGAGGAGGGATGATCACATGACGGATAGAGGCCAATGTTGGGAGGACCCAAGAAGAGCAGACACCACACACAGACTCTCAGCCTCTTCCTCTCCTCCAACTTGGTCTTTTTCCCACATTCCTGCCCTCCCTCCCATCCACATTCCTGCCCTCCCTCCCATCCACATTCCTGCCCTCCCTCCTATCCACATTCCTGCCCTCCCTCTTATCCACTCTCCCCCCATCTCTCTTCTTTCTCCTACCCATGGCGCAGGCTGCGACCATGGGTCCTCCTCTCTCTCCCCGAGAAATCCGTCGTTCAGGTCGTCGCTCAGCCCCCTCCGCCTCAACCAGTGCCTCAAAGTCCCCAGACTCAGACCTCCCTCCACGACAAAAGGAAAACAACCAGAGACCTCCTCAATCATCATCCGCCTCAGGGCGCAACAAACGCTCCAAGGATGATGCTGAAGAACACGCCGACGATCGCAAGCATGCCACTACAGCAGCGCACTCCACAACCACCAACAGCATCTCCGCAAATCAAAAAGGAAAACGCAAGAACAAGGAAAAGGACAAACAGAGACTTAGTATCGACGTCACCGCCGAAACCCTCCAGGACCCGGTAGATGACAAGACGGTAGAACCCCCAGAAGAGGAAGAACAAGGCATCACCCGCTGCGTCTGTGGCAGCAACGGTATGTCTACACGCTGGCTTTCTCTTATCGCGACATTTACACCATTCCTAGGTGAGGACGAGACCGATGCTGGCGAATTCATGGTGCAGTGCGAGACATGCAAGGTTTGGCAGCACGGCTTGTGTATGGGTTATGAATCAGAAGATCAGGTCCATGACGCCGACTACTACTGTGAACTATGCCGCCCCGAGTTGCATGGAGATCTCCTCAAGTGCGTCCTTCGCTCTTCCTCTTGATTCCCCCAATAACATCTCCCCCCTCTCAGAAAACTGGCTAAAAAGGCTCGGCAGCCGTCTGCACCCTCGCATGGCGCCGCTGCATCACGCGTATCCCGGTCCCATTCACCCACTCATCTCCTTAAACGGCCCTCGGGGAGGAGAAATACCATGAATAGTCGCGATGCTGCGTTTGATGAGAGTCTAAAAGAAATTATGGAAGCCACCGCGGCAGAGGCAGCAGCCCAGGAAAACGCGGGCCAGCAGCACCTCCAGATGAATGGTGCCCCCCATGAGGCTGAGGAGGATCTCGACGTTCCATCTAATAACAAGAAGAAACGGAAGAGAACAGAGGACGATGTGTAAGTTTAGTCCCACCGCTGACGGCTCCCATCAGTTCTTATGAGAAACTAGGTCGAGCAAGAAGCGGACCAGGTCCGCCTCTAGTGCATCAGATCAACAGCCTCCCTCAGTCCCCCGACCACCCACACCTCCACCCAAAGCACCACAACAATCGACCACATCTAATACCAAGACGAACGCCCGTACCAAACGTGCAGGTCGTAAAAACGCCCCTGCTGTCGATACACCTACACCCCTTGACGGTGATGAAAGTAAGAAGGCACCGTTCCAAAGTCACCTTCGTTCACTCACGTGACATTCCCCAGCAACACAGTCTGCCACCACCACCACCACGGCCCCCACAAAACGACAAGGAGGCAACAGTCGGTCCAAAGGATCCGGTGCTGCCAAACGTCCACCCATCTCACACTCAAATTCTCATGGCAATAACAGCATGAGCCATGAACAAGGATCGCGTAGGGGCCAATCTCACAACGTAAATGGCCAGGGCAGCTCTGCTCTGGAATCGTCGCGCGCGTATCGGAATTCCCATGCGTACGCAGTTTCGCAACAGCCTCTATTCACATCATGGGGTCTCCCAGATTATTTGGCACACCTTGAAGAGATGTTGCCGAGCAATACCCCGCAACCCCTAGAGATTCAGTCTGGTGGTGGTGCAACCGGTGGTGGAAGGGAAAGCATGGAGAGAACCATGGAGCGGGGTGTAAAAGTCAAATGGCCAAGCAAACGTATGAGTGTTGGTGATATGAACAAAAGGGTTCGAGCGCTAGTGGAGTGGGTTGGTCGTGAGCAGGCGAACGCGACAGATCGCGAACGGCGAAGGGCGGCTTTGGAAAAAGCGCTCAAGCAAGAATTGGAGACATCAGAAGAGGCCGCTAGTGGCCCCGCCGATGATAGCGCCATGGTCGTTGATGGAGCTGGTGCTGCTTCGCAGACTCTGGGTCAGCCTAAATCGGTCGGGGAGTCCGAGAACGACTCATCCAGGGCCGCTTCGGCTTCTTTGTGGAAGACTGACGATGGAAAGCCGATGTCGACTATGAAGATGATGGAGGAACTGATGGAGGAGCTAATAAGATTCCAGGAAAGATTTGGTCCTGGCGCCAAAACTAGAGAAAGGGAGAGGCGGTCAGCGATTACAAGCTAGGACGCGCTTGCTTTACTTTTCGTTCCTCGTTGGTTCTATCCTGTGTTTATATTTTGGATCCGGAAATGTTTTTTTTTCATTGACTGCTGTCTCTGTCCTGTTTTTTTTTTCTCCGAACTATTGCTACTTTGTATCATTATATTTTATCACGCTACTTGCTTAATTAGCATTTCACCGACTACCCTGTATGCCAGATCCGAATATCTATTTTACTGTCGACCCTCATCACCAAGTGTATCCATATGAATGCTGCACCTGGAGGGTGGAGTTATGTGTGGATGCAGAATGGGCTATATTTAAAACTGTTTGGTATTACCCTTCGTTCCAAAACCCGGTGTGATGCGTCCCCGCACTATATTCCCGTTTTAACTAAACCAATCATATTCCTCACTTCGTTCCGTTGTTGAGTCTTCGGACTTTCATGGCTGACTAGGTGACACATCCATATTACTATGGCTTCAAGCGGCGCGCATTCACTGAACGACGCAGGCAATCAGGAGCCGCGTCTGGACATACATTTCTCAGATTCAGACGAGGAGTATGAGGATGGTGGATTTCCACTCAGGGGCGATTATTCCTCGCGCATGGAGGAAATCATGGACGACGAAGAGGAAGAAGGAGGAACAAGTTTTAAATTGGATAGTGATGACGAGGAAGAGGGGTTCGTGTATACGGGTGTTGACTCCGCCCCGAATGCTGCATCGAATTATCAGGATCGGTTGCGTGAGGTGTTGGGCCAGGAGGAGTTGACAGATGAAGGTGAGGGTGATGGTGTGCCTGCGGGTGCAGACGTGCCGAAGGTCGTCGTGGAGGAAAATCATCCTTCGGTAAGTCGTTCCCCGCCACAAGAACTTATATATATTTCAGCTGATCGAATGTACAGCCAGAAACTTCGTTGAACCGGACAGCTTCAGTCCTTTCTCTCCGTCCTACTTCGCCTTCACCTAAGGTGTTTACCCCCGTTCCACGAAAAGCGTCTTCGAAAATTGCGAAATCGTTCCTCCATCCAAATGTCTCCCGTCTACGCTCCCATTCACCTCAGCCCCCAACATTCTCCAGCACCCCAGAAACCACGCTCTCTTCCTCACTCATTGGCTTCCAGTCACCCTCTTCATCCCAAAACATTGCCCAGACCTCGCGTACCCTCTCCCGTGTCTCGTCCTTCTCAAATTCCAACTCCCAATCTCCTTACCACCCCCAAAATCCGAGTGCGTCACAAGCGCGGGACCATCAGGAAGTTATAAATGCAGTGATACAGAACATCGAGAAGGACGTGTTCAGATGGACGACTCTGCATACGGTTACACAGGAAGTATATGCGTCTGCGAACAGTACAACGAGGAAGGCGATGACGCTGCTCGGGGCACAGAGGTTCGAGACACCGACCGTGTTGGCTGCAAATGGTTATATTTGCATCGGGACCTCGGACGGGAAGATCTTGGTGTATGATTTTCGGCAGAACTTGAAGTGTGTGTGTGGTGAGGACTCATCCGGTGAGTTTCCGTTTCCATTCGGGTAGTATGCGTATGTTAATGCGAATGGTTGGGTTGCAGAGAACCCCCTTGGCGCCGTTACGGCTCTCGCATTATCGCACGACCATACGTGTGTTGCGGCAGGCTATTCGACAGGATATATCCAGATCTACGACCTTAAGGACCCGACAAAACCCATCCGCTCCGTCCCACCAACGTCGTTGTCCCTTGTCTACTCTGGCAGGAAGGAAGGACATATCCGGGGCTCGAGTATCGTCAGCATAGGATTTGTTGCGGGACGTCACACCGCCGTCGTTTCCGCAGACATCCACGGTCTCGCATTCTATCATTCCCTTGGAAAAGTCCTTTTCGTGGAGGCTTCGGATATCCTACGGATCCTAGGACGGTATCCTGATCCCCAACCGCCACCTTCACATTCACCCGACGTACGAACACAGACCGTCAAACAGAGAAACCCTCGGTATACCATTCTTATGATGGCACCACTACCATTGGGTACTTCACCGCACGTCGCGGATAATTATAACCTGGTCGCGATGTTGACGCCGACGAAAATGGTTGTGGTGGGTTTGAAGCCAAGTCCAAAGACATGGTTCAAGGTTCCGAGAGGACTGGAAGAAGGCGGAGCCTGGCGCTCGCAGACGCGGTGGAGAGGCACAATGGCATGGTTTCCTAGTGTTTTTCAGGAACCAACGAATCCACAGGCAAATACAAGTGGCGACACCGCTGGTGGGAACAAGAAGGGAAAAGGAAAGGAGAAAATTGACGAGACCACGGGACCACCGACAGCCCCTGTGCTGGCGTTCTCGTGGGGCAATGCATTGCGTGTGATTAAGATTGAGGAGGTGAAGGTTAAGCAGGTGTTGAAGAACGCAAAGACGGGGAAGGAGAGGGAGGTGGAAGTTGGTGCCATTGTGTACAAAGATATGCTTTCGTGGACCGCGGAAGAGGAGATATTGGCTATCCAGTGGCTAAATGCGCAGGTGAGTCGGATTTTGGCTTTTTTGTTGCTAATACGGGTACTGAGGACCTTGTAGCAATTGGTCATCCTCACTTCAAACCAGATGAGCTTGTACAGTCTTCAAGCCTCCAAATTGATTGAGCAGGTGCAGTTTGATGCCTCGACACTGATGTCACCGACCATTGGGTCCACCGTGAGGGGGAACATAAACTACCAGGACTCTGTGCGAGATGTCTCACACAGTATGCGCATATACAAAGGGAAGATATTCCTCTTGGTGAGCTACGGATTTTGGCACGCCTAGTTTGAGTTGTACTCACTTGATATGTAGGGTCGAAACGAAATCCGTGTGGGTACTCTCCTAACATGGGCAGATCGGATACTGTCCCTCGTAGAGGACGGGGATTTCCTCAGCGCTATTGAACTCGCCAGATCTTATTATCTCGACGAAGCACCAGGGAACAGGAACGGCCTCCCCACAGACCCCCAACTCCGTAAAGAAGTCATCGGTGATAAGCTCCAAGATCTCATGGTCGCATCTGCCCGCTACGCCTTTTCCGAAGACCGAATGACAGACTCGACACACGTAACCCCGGACGGTCGCGGGGTCGACCGGACGGCGCTATTTGAAAGTCTGGTGACAACATGTTGTCATGCATGCATTGCGCTGGACGATACCGAGTTCCTATTCGAGGAATTGTTCCAGAAGTATGATGATGCTGGTATTTCAGCGATCTACTTGCAACATTTGGAGCCATTCATGTTGGATAACGAGATTCGTTACGTTCCCCCGCGGATAACCCAGAGACTTGTCGGTCTGCATGAGGAGGACGGGAGACCGGACCTTGTGGAACGTGTGATATGGCACATTGACCCGGCATGCTTGGATATCAATCAGGCTATACAACTGTGTCAGAGGCACCATCTTTACGACGCCCTAATATACGTTTACACTCGTGCCCTACGGGACTATGTCGCTCCCATCGTTGAGCTCCTCGGGCTCATCCGGCGAGTGCTCATACACCGACGAATGAAAGCGGAGAACGCGGGTAACGAGTCGGATGACGAATCAGATTCGGAGTCAAGCCTGGAGCCGATGATTGTGAGCTCGTATAAAGTCTATCCGTACCTCTCGCACATTCTCTCCGGCCTTACATATCCCAGCGAAGAACCTTTACCGGAGGACGAGGCATTCCAAGCGAAGAAGGACATATACACATTCCTGTTCTATGGAAGATCGAGCGTTTGGCCGCCGGGAGAAGATGGGAAGCTGATATTGACATCTGACGAGGAGGGCGGTATTGAACCAACGTATCCCTACATTCGACAACTACTCCAGTGGGATGCAGAGTCGTTCCTACATTCCCTCGACATTGCGTTTGAGGACACATACCTCAACGATGAGAGCCAAAGTATCAACCGTCTTATCATCGTTCGGATATTGGTCGAACTCCTCAATTCGGACTCGTTGTCTTCGGAAGATGCGATGTTCGTGCACATCTTTATAGCGCGGAATGTCCCTAAATATCCTCAATTTCTCAAGTTGGCACCTAGCGTACTACACAAGACGCTTGTGAACCTCGCGATGGGGGACAAGGCGGAGACGAGGGAAGACAGACAACTGGCTGCAGAGTACCTGCTGTCTGTGTATACCCCACATGACAGCGAGGATATTATCAGTCTCTTCGAGGCCGCAGGATTCTACAGGATTCTACGAACGTGGCACCGTCAGGAACAACGCTGGGACCTACTGTTCCTGACATACCTAGACGATCCAGATATCCATCCATTGCGCGCGTTTGAGAAGCTGGATGAAGTACTAATGACCGGCATGCAAACGAATAAAGGCGTGCTTCCACCGCAACTAGGCACTATTGTGAAGGCTTCCCTGGGACAGTTACTGGATATCGGGATCCCAGAAACAGCACTGCTACTACAGAAGCACCTCCCCCATCTCCATACTAGTGCCCTGGGAACGCTTGGTGGTTCAGAGGGAGATGCCAAGCGGTTCACATACCTCCGAGCTCTATTCTCTCCAATAAAAACAGGCGACACTGCCACTTCCCCGCCCAGTTATCCGTTTGCCTCTTCGTCAGAGCTCCGCAACAAGTTCGTCGACCTCCAATGTCGCTTTCACCCCGAAGAAACGGTCGCCGTCCTTGAGTCACTACCACCTGACTTTCTCCAGCACGACGATGTTATCCGAACTTGCGAAGCCAACAAGGTCTATGATGCTGTCATCTGGGCGTACGATGCGCAAGGGGAACCCCAGATTGCTCTTGACAAAGCTGTGGGTTATCAGAGGAACTTGGCCTTTGAGGTCGTGCAATCATTCCGAGAACCAGCAGAAGACCCGAAGACGCACAGAGACAAAGTACTTGCTTCGCTTCGTGTGATTGGTCAACGGGGCATTGACATCTGCCTACGAAGATCCCGCAAGTCCTCTGACATGGATGTGCCACTAGAAGATATCTGGTTCACACTGCTGAATAGCCAGATCAGTGTAGTGCAGCTCGTATCGGCGTGTCAATCTTCCGCCAACCCAGAGCTGGACGAAGAGATAAGGGGCAAATGCTTGTCGGAACTGCGTTCGCTGGTTCAGAATACATTTGGCGCACTAGTTTCCATTACCTCAACCTCGGTCGTTTCCTTCCCTCGGCTGTTCAAACGCCTAGTCAACTCGACCACCTCAACAACACACTCTCATTACGACGAATTCCGGACAATCCTGATGGGTATGCTCGAATCATACAGATCGGACGGTGAGATGCTCACGATGACAAAACAACTCGTCGAGCGGGATTTGTTCGACACCATAGCAGACTTCACCCGACAGAAATCACGCGGCTGGACATTGGAGCGAGGTGTCTGTGTACGTTGTCGTAATCCTTTGTCGAAGAAGCCACCCGAACAAAATGCGGATACACCCAGCGAATTGGATGTTTCGGTTCTCCAGATTATTGTCTCGAGAACCGGAAAGGCTTACCATTCCCAGTGTTGTATGAATTGATATACCCCTGTCATGATCCCCCCCTTCCCTTCGTATTTGCACGAATGTCATGTAATGCGGCAACCTAATCTCTAGACCCATACAAAGGAACAATATTGTAGAGAATGGAGTATCACCCGTCGACTTCTGTCCATGTAACCACGTTAAAAGCCAATCATCAGTACACATATGAGCGGAGTCAGTGAGGTGTCACTCACGATCGCTGGTCAAGACGACATTTCTCAAGGACTCATAATGCTCGTTATTTGTTAAATCAATCCCGAGGGACTGGGCTTCTTTGCCAAATGCCTCAACGTCAAGAATCATTTGAGCTTTTATGCGTTCCTCATCATGACCATCATCGTCCTTGGCATTACCGAAAAGTGAGAAAGTGGTCTTCTTTCCCTTCTTGAGCCTTCGTAAAGATTCTTCTGTCTTCTTCATCGCAGCCAGATACGAAATATACCTGAAGGTCATAAGGGCCTGTTTCACTAGCCCAAAGATTTCACTCACCTCTGGGCAACATTGTTGAAGATCTCTTGTGAATACTCTAACGAATATATGTCTTTCAAAGCCCGGCCGGGACCATCTGGTGACCCAATCCCAAAGAAGGCCTTGAGAGGTCTGAAAATAGTCTGAACAAAATAGCTTGGTTCCGTTGGAAGCCGCTTGTTTGCCATGGCTCGGAATTGGGAAGGAATGGATCTAACAGGAAGTAACGCCTCACAACAGCGTTTAGTCAGGATGGCAACAATCTGGCTCGATACTGGTTGTGTGACCGACATCGACTTGGAGAGTGTATGCTTAAGGACATCTTCATTAATATCAGCCATTTGGAAGGGGGGCATGAGTGTAATTGAATACCTTGCAGTCCCTGTCCATTCGTAATCTCCAAAATCTCCGGGGGAAGGATGACGCTGATTTCTTGTTGCCACAGGTTATCGATTTTGCTCTCCAATAGCTTAACATCCCCTATTATCGCGGCGTATTGCCGCAGCAAAGCTTCATCAGCAGCTACCATTTCTGCTGATGACGTTTCCGTATATGCATTGGTTGATGTTGCAGAACGCGACGCAGAACTACTCTCTCCTATGTTCGCATAGGCGGAATTAAGCCAAGCGGTGTATCTGCTCAAAAGCTATGAGGATATCAGCTCTCCCATCACACCTGGTTTAAATTCATATTCAATACCTGTAAGGTTAGCCGCCAAAATCTATGGCTCAACTCGGGGATAAGAACTTCAGGGTTCCAACACATTGTGATCGCTTTCCATAACTCGCCCGTTTGTGATAATGAAAAAGTATCTTTATCTGGTTTTTTATTAAGCTTGTCCATTTGTCGGAAAGGAACAGCGCACCTTTGGCAGCTGAGGGCTCTATACGCGGTTCATTGAGAGCCTCTTCCACACCAATAACAATTTCTTTCCATCGTAGTTGGAAATAGACAGGTAGTTGCCATCGCCTTTCGAATTCTTGGTAAAGGTCGTGTTTCCTCATAACGTGTATGGCCTCTGGCGAAGGTGCATAAAGCTCTAAACATCGCAGAAAATTTTGCGTGATATCGTAATTCTAGACTTGGTAAGATCAAATTGACATGTAATGTCCAGGTGCCTCACCTTTCGAAGGTCATTAGGACGACCAGATGCAAACACGTTGTCCCCAATGTCATTGATGATCGCGTTGGCCACTTCCTCCCAAACTACGTGGGCCATAATCTGAAAGCCTTCTAAAGCACCCTCCTGCTCCAGAACGCTGTTACCAACGAGTTTATCTTTAGTCAATTTCTTGCTTGAAACCTTTTCTGCTACTTCCATGATGTCCTTCATATCGCGTGCGACAAAGCGCAGAATCTGATTGTAGACATGGGCTAGGGGGTTGTCTTCGTCTTCCGCAAGGACTGTGTGCGGCGGAGCGGTGAGGTGGGTTGTGGATGACGAGGAATCTTGCTTGCCAGAGAACGCCGTAAACGGAGTATACGGTGTTCGTAGAGGAAGGCCTGTTGAAGGTATGAGTTCTAACGATCCAGGTTGGAAAGGCGTTTTCGGGACAATAGGAGAATGTGGAACCCCTAAAGCATTGTGATAGACGGTCTAAAGATGCGTAAGAACACATCACAAGTAAGCATCTGGAATTCGTGCCTTCCTCAAGAACGGCCTCATGACTTCCTGCCGCAACACGTCCTCAGCATCACGCCACAGTCCAAGGACGTCATATGTACGAAGACATTCCTTGAAGTCGGCAAACAACTTCGCTCGTTCGATTTCTGACAAACGACCATCTGGCTTGTTATCTCGCATGTTCGTCAGCAGCGCTGCAAAAAGATGGTCTAAATCGGATGACAATGTTGATTGTATGCGGTCGATACGCTAGAAAGACAGGGATCAACACAAAGGTAATACCATGATATCTTACAAACCCATTGTAGTTCATCCACAAATGCACATTTCTCTTCCCGGGCTTTTGAAACGTGATACAGTAGCTGCATATACTCTGCCGCTACCCGTGCAATATGTTTTGCTCGATTGCTTCTGCCTCTATGCACAGACGTGAACCAGTTGATCGATCATGGGGTTGACTATCGTACTTCTCTTCATATACGTCGTCATGGGCACTGGGCATTCCTGACGAATTGACACCAGTGAAGCTATCCTCTTCCTCCGGTGATGCAATTAAAAGCAAGGATTCCAACCGTGTAACGGACTCCGATATCTTGAGAAGAAGGTGCAGAAGCGCCTGAAGAGATCATAAGTTGAGAAGAACCACGACATAACCGCAACTTCATGCACCTTTTCTTCTCGTAGAGAAGCACGCTTGTCGAGTTTCTCTTGAATAGCATTCTGGATTGCTTGCAGCTCCCTTCTAGATTCCTGAACCCCGTTGAGTTTCAAGCTAGAGACAACCTTGGGGGTTGACACACCAGCACCCGACCTCGCAAATCCCCCAAAGGCGCCCGAATTCTCTTCAACCGCGAACCTTCGCCCCGTAGGTCGGTGCTGAGGCTGATGAAAGCCTCATAATCGTTGTTGATGAGTTGTACGAGTTCCTCCTTCAGAGTAGAAAAGTAGTCGCGGAGCTCCGCTCGTAACTCAGGTAAAGACGCTCGCGCTCGCGAAAGTAGGAATTCTTCAACGTTGAAGACGGGTACGGTCAACAAAGCGTTGTGATGCGAAAGAGGCCCGTAATCTGGAAGGTTGATTGGATGCGTGTCCACACCGTCTGAAGGTGAGGCCTGCGACTGCTGACTTTCGCGAGAAACAAGCTCCTCAGCAAGACGCTCAAGCTGGTATGGATCTTCAGCATTGACGCGTCCATGATTCGCTTGTTCGAACGAAGACATTATAGAGGGTCAAGGAACAACTAGGGAACCGAAATAATCATAGATTGTGTGATGGCAAAGCAAAGTACATAAACGCCCGACTTCTGTGGATGTCTGAATTGGGCAACGGATAAACCTTGGATAAACCAACCTCACACAAGGACTGACGCTGGTTAAATACACGGCGTGAATACAAGACGGAGTAGAATGGAATAGGTATTCCATCCCAGGGGTATAACCCAGCTAATACATAACCTCGTACACTACACGCCGAGCTCTTCAACTTGTTCCTCGGCCTCTCCTCTCTTTCCGATCCTTCGAATGAGCCCTTTGACTCTGTGAAACCTGCTAGAAAGGTTATTCGGCCAACCTTGGCGTAGCTTCTTGCCACTCCCAAATCTGATGATGTAGTAAAAGATAAGGGAGCTAAGGAACGCAGTGGACAAGGCTACGACGACTTTGGTGGCGATGAGAGTACCAGAAAAGCACATAATCAGGAAAGCCAGCAGGAATGTGACTACACTTTGCATAATAAAGAGAAGTAAGTACCGTAATGGTTGACAGTGTCCAGTGGACTACTCACGACCACAAAACAAGAGCATGAGGTAGGCTCCAAATGAGGACCAAATGCTCGAGGCGATGTCGTGGTCCTGATGTGGTCTCATTGTAAATGTGATTTAACTACCAAAGATATCAGAATAGCAAGGCGATCGACTCCAAATGGATACTCACAATCTCCTCAGGGGTGCTAGGGCGATGGGCCTGGTGTTGCCTGTACATTACCATACTCAAGATGAGGCCAAAAAGGCTAGAGGTTAGCGATAGATAGCTCGCCACTTGTTCTGGAGTGCTGTGTGTGTCTGGTGGGGGGTTTTGGAACATCGGGATAGCTAAGAACGCGCAATTCGCAGCTAACATTATAGTAGCCTTGCTTGCGTCAGCCCCGAGGGTGAAAGTACATCTCCGAAGACCGACTCACGACTGTCATCGTCTGGTTCCATTCCTCCTGCAATTCTTGAAAGAACCTATTCCAGTGAATTGCAATGACAGATCTATCAACAACCAACGGCTCTACGCGCTTCAATTGTGCGCGTGGAATGAAGAATAAGAAAGGGGAAAAGGTCCAAAAGAACTTGGAGCGTTGCTCAGGGTTGGGAACTTTGAGGACCGATTGGTCTCTGCTCAGCCTGGCACCCCATACACCGTAATAGTTTCGGAGCCGGTCCTGGACTAAATCAAGCTCAATGAAGCGGAAATGGTTGGCACACGACAATGCGTACTCACTGATGTGTTTCATGAAGCGACCTATCTCGTTGAGGAGGGCCATGAGAATCAAAACGTAACGAAAAACTGACGCAGGCATCACCTATGTGCCAGTTTGAAGTTCTGCAATCTGTCCAACTGTCAGCTCAACTAAGCCCGGGAGACTCAAGCCTGCTTACCTTTTGACACTCGGACGACGTTCAACATGTTCTGCAAAGACTCGTGTGTGTATGTGATGGTAGAACTGCGGGAGGAGATCACATCTGCATCTTCTATGTTAATCTAAGTCCGTCCGCATCGAACCCCTGGGAAACACCTCACCTGTCATAGCAGACACAAGTGTGTCAACCGCGTATTCGTATATCTCGGGTGTGAGTGTTTGCACATTTGGAAACGCATCCCAGTAAGCCCTAGGTGACGATAGGTTAGTACGAGCAGAGGGAACACAAGGGAGATCAGCATACCAGTATTCAGACTCCAAGCATGTCTCTGTAGCAGCAGCGGTTTAGCATAGAGCAAAATAGAAATATCAGGAAGCCCACCAATCTGAAACGCGGAAATATCTCCACGAACCTCTTTAATGAATTCTGCCTGATGTTCGATCTCAACCTCCTCGAGCCAGTAGATGGTTCGTGTTGGATGGTGTACAAAGTAATAGCCACACATCCACTTGCCGCTGGTTTCCTTTTTGGACAGTTCGAGTACAAGGTCACTCATCGGGGGTATGGATACGTTGAAATTGGAGATTGAGTTTCTTATGTCTTGTAAGAAATCTTCAATCATGCTCGCCGTGTCTGCCTCAAAAAGCCATTCTTCTGTAAGGATCCTCTAGCGACAACCCACAGTTGAGCCGGCGTCCAATAACGAAAAGTCTTCTTCTTACCATTGGGCAATCCTCCGACGGTGGCAAGCAGAAATATGGCAGACCTTCTGGGTGAACGTGTCGTTGCCAACCATGTGGAAGCTTTTCTCTAAGCAATGCCAGTCAATAAAGGTTGTCGCGTGGCTGTGATAGACATACTCGTTCCTAAGGTAGATGGACAAGGGCCTTACATTGCGTTTGGGATGTTTGTCCTCGCTATTGATCACACATCCGTAAGTCAAAGAAAGGAAAACCGTGGGTACTACATACATGGTTCTGCACAAGTTGTACCTTCGGCTCTGTGTCGGAGAAGCTGGGTATATCAGATCTGGCAGTTCGGCACCAGTGTTCGGATAATCAGCAGAGGACTCATGAAGAGTTTGTAGTGAGACTCTATCATTAGGAGATACGGAGACAGAGCGGGAAGCAGCGATCTGTGTCGAAGTGCCAGATGAGTTCTCTAGGTTGTTAGAGCCCATAGTTCACTGGTGTTCTTGAGTCCTTGAAAGGCTGTTATACACGTTATACACGTGTACATGGTGGGGGACATCAAGCTGTGCAATGCCGTGACTGGGCGCTGAGCGCTAAGCCGTTCATAGTCTTCTACATTCATTACATAACGTCTTAACACTCATCATGACAAACGAGCAACAATATTAGCGTGACTAGGTGACACTATGAAGCGGATGGCAATGTCTTCTACTCCGACCCCATCCTCCGCGAGTCCAACTCCTACTCCTCGCCATGCCCTCACAGCTGTCGAGAAACAACGTGCCCAGCTCGAAAAACTCCTCAAGGATCCCTCAAAGCCTGCTTATGTTCCTCCTCCGCCGAAAGAAAGAACCATACGTCCTGCACGTGAAATGATGAAGAACGTGCAAGGCTCCAGTGCCGGTGCCGGTAGTGGTGAATTCCACGTTTATAAAGCAAGCAGGCGCCGGGAGTATGAGCGTTTAAAGATAATGGAAGAACAAGCACAGAAAGTGTGTTGCATCTGTGTTCTTCCCTCAAACAAAGCTGATCCAGAAACAGGAAGCCCTCGCTGCCGAGTTTGAGCGCAAACGTAAGGAAGCTGAAGAAGCCGCAGAGGCAAAGACTGCGAAGAATCGGGCGAAGCGACAGAAAAAGAAAGAAAGGGCCAAACAAAATCGCGGAAAATCGGAAGATGCCAGCAAGTCAGACGCAACTCCAGGAAATTCTGAGGCTCCGGAGCTACCATTAAAGAAGAGGCGCTTGATAAATGGAAAAGAACTTGTTTTCAGAAAACCTGGAGAGGAAAGTGATGACGAATCGGACGAGGGTTCACAACCCTACGAACCGCTAAAGGAGCAAGAATCACAGGCTGTTCCTGAACATGCAACTCCACTGCCAGTCGCCGAAGGAGCCAAAATAACTATCCATGAGGACGATTGATCCAAAAGAACCAGCAGTAATACATTCAGGTATGGATTGCGGCTATAGTTCTAATTTTGACCTTTGGGACTCTGACAACTTTAACCCAGATTCATACCCCCGCGCTTCACATTTTGAGCGATTCACATCCTCTGTGTGCTTAGATATTTCTCGAACTCATTTGTATCTTACCTTCTCCATGATTGAAAGCAGACAAAGATATCTATTACCCCTGTATAATCAGCCTTTAGCTTCGTTGGTTTCAATCAACGGAAAAACTTGCCACAACAAACCTCCGATGCTATTCTACGAGACTTCTGAAATGTCCGGCTCGGACCAATGTGATCCACTGTCATATATTTAACGTCCTTGCCCAGGCTTGTTCAGTACCGCTGGGAAAGGGTTGCTTGGGAACTGGCTCCAATCCCCGCTTGTTATTTCCCAACCTGGCGAGTAGGAAGCCTGACAACTCCAAGAAGGAGGATGAATATCGTCATTCCCACATGTCTTCTCAAGTTCTATCTCATCGCTTTAGCCATATCTGAACAAGCACCTGCTCCGAACAATCCATCTGACTCTCCCTTCGCGCATTCCGGTCCCGAAATTTAGCCTCAATTCTGATCGCCCTTCCCACCCCGGTGATTGAAGCTCGCTATACACTGTGGCTCTTGGGTATAAAAGCGATACGTTGAACCAGATGCTCGTCAGCAGTCAGAAAAGATGAAGTTCCTCACAACTCTCATCGCTGTCGTAACCGTCGCCTTGAACCAGGCCAACTTGGTAAAATCGTTTCAGCTATGTATGCGCCTTTCCTGTCTCACCGTCCCGTTTTTGTAGGCCTCTTCCCATGGTGGTGTCATTGGCTACCAGATTTCAGGCACCTACTACAAAGGGTGAGTGCGTTTCCTGTGGTCCGGCCTCGTCGCTAACGATGACACCAGGTTCATGGCCTACAACACGCCTGTTGGCCAAAGTTCAATCCAGGTATGATGTTACTATAATCTTCGGTACGAGTGGTTGACGCGACACCTCTCGCCTGTTACAGCGTGAATGGGATACTTATGACCCGCTCACGAGCCCCACTGATAGTTACCTGGCCTGTAACAAGAACGGGGCATCGCTTGGTAGTGGTCAACTCTCCGCCAGTGTCGCTGCTGGAAGCAGTATTACGGCATACTGGAACCAGTGGCCTCACACCATCGGAGTAAGTTATCGCAAATATTCGTCCATAGCTTCCGCTAAGCGTCCATAAGCCCGTCATGGTCTACATGGCAAGGTGCCCGAGCGGCTGTGCTTCTGCAACACCTTCCTCTCTTTCTTGGGTGAGTAATTAGTTGGAACCGCACCTCGGTTGTTTCGTTGATTAACCTCCCTTCGTATATTTAGTTCAAGATCGACGAGGCTGGTTTAATTTCGGGAACCCTGACATCAGGAACATGGGCACAAGGCCAACTTGTTGCTAATAATAACTCTTGGTACGTGTCCCAGCTGTGTATGATGACCCCGTTTCGTGCAGACCCTGATTGGTGCACAGGACTAGCACTATTCCTTCAAGTCTTGCTGCTGGCGAATACATGATCAGGCACGAGGTCAGCACAGCCAACAAACCATAGGTTCTCTCCTTTCTGATGTGACATATGACTTTTTCAGCTCCTTGCCATCCATACGTCTGACCAACCACAGTTCTACCCCGAATGCGCTCACCTCCAAGTCACTGGAGGTGGTTCTGCTCAGCCTTCCGGCAGCTACCTTGTCAATTTCCCTGGTGCATACAAGGCGTAAGTTGTACGTGATAGTGTTACAACAAGTAACTGAAAAGGCTGTCTTTAGTTCGGACCCCGGTGTTACCATCGACATTTACTCTCAACCGACTGTCACTAATTACACCATCCCGGGACCTGCAGTCTGGAGGGGATGAATTCGCGCGTGAATATTCAGCTGTGCTATTTCTGATGTGCTTCTCCCTATACTCTGTAACCCTCGCTCTAGAACTTGGTCTTAGTCACATGATCAATGGAATATTCGTCGAGATAAGATAAGAAAAATAACTTGTACTTCAAGATGGAAGGGGCCGTCGACCTTTCAGAGATTGCAGCGCAGCTGGGGGAACAACTCGTCTCCACGATTCTGCAGAACGCCCCAACAGAGGACGTCAAGTCACTTGTTGAAGCAGGGGCGCCTGTTTGGTACCAAAACGCGGCCGAAGGCGCTTCGCCACTCCATGCGGCTGCCTATGCCCGTAATCTCGAACTCGTGCAGTATTTAATCGAGAAAGGCGCAGTATGGAATGCAGGTACGTCCAGCTTCAACTGGTATCCCACGTGGTCGTACTAATCGTGTGATACAGTGGATTACCTACAGAACACAGCCGGAGATATTGCTCTCTCCTATAATGATACTGAGATCTATAGTGCCATCCGCAATGCAGGTATACGTGCAGGTGCATCAACCTTTACCAAATTACGCTAAATGTGAGGTTGGCTAAGAATTTTTAGAGCTGCTTCTTGGAATCCTCTCGGCGAGGGGTACCATTGAGTCCGACCCGCGGACGAATCTGATCCTTCGAGGATCCGATGACACCGCTGCTGGGTCTTCTGAAAACTTCCTTTCATCGAGCCTGCGGTATACGAAAGATGAGACAGGGCAAGACGTCTGTTTCGTTTTTGCGGATGGGGAGGAGGTTGGCGTTATGATGGGCTGGGAGGTGCCCATAATGACGGAGACGGTGCAGACGATCTATGATTCTTTGCCTGAGCGGGACAATCTCAGAGTCCTGAATATAGGATTCGGACTGGGAATTGTGAGTAGCTTGCTGCAGCTCATGAACAATATGATCGAGGTTGTTACTTAGATCGATCGACTACTTCAAGCCCTGCCAACCCCTCCTTCACACCACGTCATTATCGAACCCCATCCCGATGTACTGCAATACATGAAAGACAATGGATGGTACCAGAAACAAGGAGTCAAAATTCTTGAAGGGAAATGGCAAGATTTCGTCGAACGGGAGGATCTCCTGGCTCTCGGTGGTTTTGACGTCGTCTATACTGACACGTTCTCCGAAAACTACCGAGATCTACACAGATTCTTTGAACATTTACCTAATTTGCTATCCGGACCGAATGCTAGGTTCAGTTTCTTCAATGGTCTTGGAGCTACAAGTGAGTTGCTACAAGTTTTTGGGTAACGGTAGTTGACAACTGTGAAAGATCCCTTGTTCTACGACGTGTATACCCACATCGCCGAACTTCATCTTTCAGCTATTGGCCTTGATGTACAATGGTCAAAAGTGGATGTCCGGCCCAAGAAGTACGAGGAACGGTGGGGAAAGAGTAGAGAATATTTCACTGTCCCGGTGTATCGCCTTCCGCTAGCACGCCTCTCCATTTTACCCTAGAATCTACCATATTACTGATCGGGCCACGAATGAGATTAAATTGTGTTCTGAGTGTCAAAAGTGATCTGTGTTTGGACGTTTTGGATTCCCCCATCACAGCGCATCATTATTATTATCCACCGACGGCAATCTTGACCAACTCGCCTTCGCATGTCCCTCCCCACTCTGGATCTGCAAGCATGACGATTTACAGCCTATACATTTTCGACCGGTACGTCTCCGTCCCCCCTTTGACAATCTTCGAAAGAACCCAAGTCAAAACCCAGCCATTGTACTTGCGTCTACTATCAGGACTGGCACCGTACGAAGCGCCCCAAGCTAGCGGTTGAGGGCAACATTCTGCCCGCTGTTTCCCAAGCCGTTTCACCCACAACAATAGCAGACAAGACAACCGTGAATGCCTTGACCTTTAGTAGCCCGCGGAACACGCTCTCATCCTCCACGGGCATTATCGTTGCTACGAACGAGAACACGGCGCGATCCACACCTCCACCGCCTCCTCCAGCTTCTACTGTCCTCGTCCAGCAACAACCACAGCATCAACAGCTGGCTGCGTCAAACACAGGGCTTCCTTTTGATGAGGAAGCGAAACTGGTGTATGGGGTGGTCCTTTCGTTGAGGAACATGGTTAAGAAGCTGTCGGGGAGGTATGCCCAAAATCATGCTATAATTGCCTTCTGAGTCAACAGTTGATAGGGATGAGTCCTTCACGAGTTATCGGACATCAACATACAGGTTACACCTACACGAAACGATCTCGGGTTACAAGTTTGTCATGCTTACAGACCCCAAGACGGATTCTCTTCGGTTCGTCTTACGGCAGATATATGCGGGTCCTTTCCTAGAATATGTTGTCCGGAATCCTCTTGTGAAGATGGATTCCAGAGAATATGGCATTGACAATGAGTATTTTCGTACAAGCATCGATAGACTTGTACGGGGCTTGTCTCTATTCGCGTAACGTGACCCAAAACCCGTGCCCAATGTTCAACAATCTAGGTTCGGAAGAGATGATATGCAATATAACAGAAATGAATGCGACATAGCGAAGGCAAGAAATGAGCTGATGTGTCCCCAAATCACTATGAAAATCCAATGGTGGGCAGGGTATGAAGATAGATCAGTTCATGTTCTTCTCGAACTGTTGTCTCAACACCGTCATTAGCGACTTCTTCATCTCCCGCTCGGGTGCGCTGTCTCCCTTCTCGTCTGGATCGGCGGCGACAGCTTCATCTAGCGCAAGTTTTGTCTCTCCAAGTCTCAACATGTCTTCCTCAATCGTCCCGCGAGTGATCAATTTAATGACTTCCACATCCCGTTTTTGACCAATACGATATGCACGATCCTGGGCTTGTTTGTCGTTATGAGGATTAAAATCTTGGTCGAACCTGAAGGCGAGGTTAGGCGCTGATGCAGCTCTACGTTAGAAGCACTCACATAATAACCACCGATGCTGCAGTCAAGTTGATCCCCATGCCGCCGGCCTTGGTCGACAAAAGGAATACAGGAATGCTAGGGTCTTCCGTGAACTCATCTACCAATGTTTGTCGAACGTCCACAGGTGTGCTACCCGTTAGGACAAGAAAACGGATCTTCTTGTGTTCAAGTATAGCTTGCAGGATATCCAAGATTTGGGTAAACTAGAATCCACGTCAAATCCACACATGAAAGAGAACATCGGCGGTAGACTAACCTGAGAGAAAATCAGAACCTTCCTTTGTTCTTCCCCATATCTTTTCAGGAGCCTGAGAAGCACTTCGACTTTGCCAGCTTCAAGGTAGCAATCATCCGCCTGCAAAAACTTTCTCGTAGACTGTGGTCGCCGTTAGCGTCCGTGGTCAAGGGACGCAGCCCGTGATCATACCTTGTAGGTCTTACAAAAGACCTGAAGCTCTGCGTCCGTCATGACCGACATATCTTCCTTGACCAACTCAAACAGGGCACCACGTTTCTTGAAGTCCGGTTCCTTCAAGAGTTGTTTCGTAATGCCGGATAGAATGTCATCGGTGAACCTTGTTCTGAACAACATCGGATGCGAAGCAGCCTTTCGAAGGTCCATGAGCACATTAGAACTGTTTTCCATGTAAACCTTCTCCTTTGTCTTGCCATTTGCCTTCGCAGTTCTCTTCTTGTCTCCGCCGCTACTGTCAGTCATGAAATCCTTGTCCTCCATCTCCATAATTGTGCGCCTCGAGCGGTGCAGGGCATCGGTATAGATCGACTTCTGTAAGTCCGTCATTTCGCACCATTCAATACGTTCAGTCTTCTGGGGCAAATCTTGTAACACTTGATCCTTCCGGCGTCGAAGGACGAATGGCGTCATCATTTTCTTGGCTCGGGACACTCGTTCTTGGGAAAGCAGGGAAATCTTGGAGTCACCTTTGACCTTGAAGATGGCTCGCATTTCTCCAATCGTACCAGCAAATTGCTCTGGAAGGATGAAATTCATTAAAGACTGGAACAGTCATGAGCCTGCGATCGATAATAATACAGTGCTTTTACGTACCACCAATTCCTGTAGGTTGTTTTGCAGTGGAGTGCCGGTCAAAAGGAGCCGCCACCGGGAGCCAAATTTGAGCAAAGATTGATACCGCTGAGACTGGAAGTTTTTGAGAACGTGGCCTTCATCGTAGATACAACACTAATCCTAGTTAGATATGACGAACGGATGAAGGTGGATATGCTACTCACATTCCAATTAATTTTCCGGAAGAATTTTCGATCCCTGTCATCGCCTTGTGCCAGCGTGTATGTCGTGATCAGTACCTCCCACCCTTCATTACGCCCGTTGTTACACATTTGAGTGCCAAGCAACGTTTCTCGGAGATGGGGGCGCTCTCCTTTTCCGGCATAGTAAGTCTGGACAGAAATTGAGGGTGCGAAATGAGCGAACTCGCGACACCAGTTCTCCAATGTGGAAGAACTGGACCAGTTTCGGCGCATTCTCAGAAAGGCAGATAAGCCGACGAAATAAACACGGGACTTACGGAACAACCACCAAGTGAGGACCTTTGTTGCCCTTTTCCTTCAAATGAGCCAGGAAGCTGATGACTTGGACCGTCTTGCCCAAACCTAAAAATACATGAGTAAGGTAAAACAACTCGAGATAGGTGGATAACATACCCATCTCATCAGCAAGAATACAACTGAGATTATTACGATACAGAAGATTAAGCCAATTTACCCCGAGAAGTTGGTATTCTTTCAATTTGACATCCGTAGATAAGTACGATGGTTGTTTGGTAAGGTGATCCTGAAATTTTTGTTGTTTTATGTTCGTAATGGTTCTCAGACTGATTGAACCATCCTGTACATCATCTGACAAGGCTGTAAGGGGGTCTATCTTGCCTTTGCCTTTGCCAGAGGGAGTAGATGTACTCCAGGATGCGATAGATGCACGCAGGTGGGCCCCAATGCTTTCACATTCTTCCAATATTGAGTCGACAGCACCATATCCCTTGAAGATCTCAATACATTCCTCGAATAGGCGAGGACTGATACCCGCAGGCCCGGCCTTTTTCTTTCCTTGGCCGAGTTTCGCATTGAGGTCGTCCACGGACTGGAACGGTCGCAACTTGATTATAGTGCCGGCCTGCTCGGGTGTACATCCTTTGATACAAGTCAGAGGGGAAAATTAGACCTTCACTAATCAGAAAAGACTCGCCGGTTAGCTCTTGTATTCCTTCGCAGCTCGTTGTATTCAGATAGTCTAACGCTCGAGTTTCGTGACTATTCTCGACCCTCTCACGTTTCCTCGTCCGTTCGTCCTCGTCGCTGTCTTCAGCCTCCGCTTCGGAGTCCGAGTTGATCACAAGTTTCTTGAGACGCTTTCGACGGCCAGGTGCGATGACGGGGGTCGTTGGAGTTTGTAACGCCTCGGTAGAGGGTGGCCCTTCATTCCTCGGGGTGCTCGGGATTTTGGTCTCAAGAGCCATGCGGTTGGCATAGATCATCGACTTTTTGCCCTTCTCCTTTACGGCTATCTTCTGTGCACGGGTAGCCTCTTCAACTTCTCTCACCCGTCCAATGTCTTCCTTCTCCGTTTTTTCTGGACTCGAGGCAGAGGGTGACCAAGTAGGATCCGACATCAAGGCGGTCGCCCGCTGGAAATTGTAACCAGACTGTTTCCACGCGGCACGAATGCGCGACGGTGGTTCTCCCGGCATGGTCATGCCAAATTTGATGAAGTCGGGATCGGTGAATGGATCAGCGGGAGCATCGGTGGATGAAATGGGTTTGCGGAAGATGCGCATATTAGACGGGCCTACCAGACGTGAAACATCTGGTAGAGAATCCTCGGATGATATTGAGAGAGCATCAGACACTGTTCTTGGTCTGGGACTGGGACGTTGTGATTCGATGAGAGGGGGAGGTGACATCGCCACGTCCTCTGGGCGACCACGATTGATGCGCTTGCGAGGAGGACCTTCATCTTGAGAAATGTCGCGAGGGCTTTCAATGCTCGACCATTGGCGGCGTGTTGACGCGTGGAAATCTGCGCTGGTAGGTAGAAGCCCGCTAGGAGCACTCAAAGGGTCTGCTGCCATGAACGCCATGTTCGGGGACCACACCTTTGGCAGCATGCCATTTTGAAGAGGCGCCACGTCATGTCCTCTGCGATAACCGTATGGCTCATATGTCCGCTGGGTTTCGTCTTGGCTTAGCGGGCTTGAATTAGGGACAAGTATATTGCCGGGGGAAGAAGGGGTGACAGGAAAAAATCTTGAAGTGACTGTTCCATCGCGAGACTGAGCGGGAGGCGGGTTAGTACCGGCGTGCTGAATAGCAGAGGACGGTGTAACGTTCTGTCGAGCAGCTTGCTTGCTTTTGTTGAATCGCAGCTGCTCTAAGGCTGCCTTCTGGTGGCCGGATTCAGAAAAAAAAGTCAGAAAATCATGGGAAATTCACACAAAAAATCTCACTTTGTTAGCAGCAGTCTGCACATCGGAGGACATCTATAGTGTTGGTGACGTCCAGGGCGCCGTCGTCGCAAAGGATATGGTCGGAAGGAACAGGTCGAAGGTTGAGCCAGGTGGTAGTTTGGGGAGGGTGGAAAGGGTGTGAAGGCGTGCAAGGCAAGAGACAAACGTTGCTATCCATGCACGTCAAGCTTGTTACGTCGGAGTCAACAAAGGCAGCAAAACAAGTCTATTAAATCTTAATTTATGGATAAAATACACTCTACGTCGTATGGAGGATACAACGAACCCATAACTGAGGATCAACGTAGTCAGGGTGTCGGTGAAAGACAGCGGTGCCTACACAACACATACATTACGTGCACAATGATCATAGCACTCAAGATGCCCGACACTCGAGCAAAACACTTATCCACGACCCCTCGCTACGTTTGAGTCAATCTCTCACACATACATTCTTCGCCGAAAAGCAATGGGTAGATAACACTGAGTAATAATTTATTATGATCAGCGTATCATAATGTCTACCCACTCAGAAAGAACATTTACCACATTTCTATCAATAGCCCATTCATACAAGACAAACGCAACAACCCCCAAAGACCGAGGAGAATTGGATAGCGAGTTGTCAACGGCGAAGACACATCAACCGAGACAACCCAAGATTGGATTGTCAGGGAAAACCAAGTTGTGATACAAACACGCAAGGACTAGGAAACCTCCGACGTCCAACTCGAATGCAAACACACAAGAATTAGGCAGCCTGAGACTCCCAACTCGAATGCCACAGCCAGTATGGATGACAAGCAGTCACAAGACAGCACTAAGGCAGAGCGCAATCTGAAGAACTGGGTTTAACTTGAAGACATAAGAGTAAGACATGTGATCCGTCAAATCATCAAGGTAATGTTATACAGCTGTTAAACCAAGAATTAACAGCCCCTGAAAAGTCAACGGTGACCGAGGCTTCGGAATAACATAATGGCCTTGGTACCCGGAAGAGAGCATATACAGGCGAAACCAGTTGATGACATCCGAATATAAGGGCAGAGGACAGGAGCTTAGGGTGAAAACCCGATTACAGAACTAGAATGGAATGGAATGGAAAAGGCCGCATCCTAAGGATCCCCGTTGGACATGGACAAAAATTTAGCCATAAAACGTGGTTTAGGCTCCCATGAGGCTCATGTGCAAGTACTGTGAGGCCTCTCAATAGAACAGGTAGCCAGCTAATCCATCATGTATTTGTTCAATGCTGCAGGACAGTCAGAACAAAGAGACCAGGTCGAGTTGTGTATATCGATAAATTCCAAAGATCCATTTTCACGTCCTTGAAAAGAGTACGTCACAGCCTTCCCGTGATCGGAGATGCCAACGCTAGAGTAAGAGTAAGGGTGGAGAAGAAAGTGGACGATAAAGATGGGGCGATGACGATGGTAGTGGTGGTGGTGGAGGGACAACACCCGCGTCACGCTGGAGTGACATAGTGCCAGTGACAACCTCTTTATATACCGTCTTGTCACGTGACCCTCCCAGCTGCATCCAAGCGTCTTGGGCGCTGTCACCACAGCGCGCAGCCACCTCATCTTTCTCTCCTACGACCATCCTCTCGTCCCGAAATGCTGCTAGGCATTTTTGACACAATACTTCTGTTCCTTTCCTTAGGAATAAGCTTGCTTATAGTGGTACCGCTAACCGGCGTGTTGGTCAGATTTCGAGCGAACTACAACCCCAAAGCACTTCAACTTGATGCAGAAGGCGGCGCAGTCCCCCATACAGGACCGGTAATAAATTCCTACCTCTCGATGATGGCCAGGGTCTGGAAACTTGAGGTGTGTCCACTGACCCTTGAAACTGCGGACCAGTTAACTCGTCTTGCTCGTAGGGTATGCCTGGCCTATACAAGGGTTTAAGTGCGTAGGGCAACCAAATGAAAGATTTATCGTGTTCAACCTTTTTCAGTGCCAACCGCTACTAGTACATTCTTTGTAACCATCCTCATATTGGTCTTCATGGAAACTCCGAAACCTCGACATGGCAGCTATAAGGCGCCTGAAGCTAGCCTTTTGGTACGTCTGCTTATTCCCGATCGGCTCCCCGAGTTCTCAAATGCAACAGGGCACACTCGCATATAGTATTGGGATGATGCTTATTTCACTTCCTACTGCTATTATTACATATCGGTAAGGCCCGCCTTAGCGAAAAACATATCTCATTCTCATAGCAGTAATTCAGGTCAATCACAACTCCACACAAGTTGGGATACTTCGATATCTCGAAGGCTCTCCGGATTCTGTTGACCCCAACTGAAAGGAAAAAGCCTTGGATTTTGTACCTAACACCCGGATTGCTGGCTGCGGAGATGCTTCACATCGCCGTAGTCATTCTCCTACTGAGCCCGCTCCACCGACTTCTCTTGCCAGCGGTTGTCAAACCAGAACTCGACCCCGCTGACATCTCTCTCTGGAAGGCCGCTGTCTACTTCGTCATTGTTGCGCTCGCTACCACCGTTCTTGCACCCTTGGAAGTGATAGCCACTCGTCTGGCTATTCAACGCAATCATGCATCTTCGGAATACAATTCTGTTGCACAGGAGACCGAAGGTGACGGAGAGGAGGCCGTCGAGTACTCGGGGGCAGATGAAGACGTCATAGGGTATGGCTCGCTTTCCCTACACTCCCGGACCTAAGTCTGATGTTCCTTTTTTCTCAGCTTAAGGCACGAAGGAGACCCCTACACCGGGCTAGTTGACTGCGCCAAGCGTATTATCGACGAAGAAGGCGTAACGACCCTCTATCGCGCGTGGTGGGTAACCCTGTTGGGTGGTTTGGCCAGCGCTTTCACTTGAGATTTTTTTGCATGCTGTCTTTCATGTAATCTCGACCTTACCTGTTTCAAATAATCATCAAAGGGTGTCTATGTTCGTACGTCAATAGTGGAGGGATTTGATGGACCTCCAAGAGAGTCCACGCCCGACCTAACCTTCTGTACTTGACATTGGAATGTCAGTCACACGGACCGTCGAGACCACGTTATGACTCCGCCGGTGAACCTTGGCAAGCCTTATGATATTCCGTGGGGATCTGCGGCAGTTACGACGCCACAAAGTCTTTGGATGTAGATCAGGGGCTGCTGCAACTGAACCGTTGGTAGGCACTCGCAATGTCTTCGATGCCAACTAAAGGACAGTGGATTTGAATAGTTGAGAGACAGACACCACACCAACGACTACCATTGGTACCAATTCCAGGATATGACACAACTCGATTTTTGCTTGATGCTACTTGGCTCTGGCTTGTGGATATAATTAAGAGTTTGTCGACGACTCGAAAATCTTATAGCTAGTCATACCGGTCATCATTCGAGGACTCACAAACACCACAGCTCCTTCGATGTTCCTCCGACTTTCTCGTCCCAATACATGGGGTTTAGGAGAGAGTGTGGATCTGCCCTCAGCTTCCAACGGAGCTATGCGATAATCGAAGATTTCTGTACATTGGAAGGCACCTGTGATGCGATGATCCTCGGTGTATTGTGTTGCGTGGGACCAATACAAGAGGAAACAGGAATTAAGTGGAAATCTGCATGGGCTGAACAACGAACCTATCGACCTTCAAGCTCCAAAGGTGATTCACACGTCACCGCTTCTGCGGTAGAAACCTTATCTTGGTCTTGGCATTCAACCATCACCCTTCGCTCCCGAATCCTCGATAGAATGTTCGTTGTGTGCCGGCGCCCGAACAGTGTATACCTTTTGGCATCAGAAGATCCTAGAACATTGTCTTCACGATGGATACCCATTTGCCCAAGTCACGGAATAGTTATTAGTGGCATCCACGCCATACAATGAGTTAATTGACGAAACCCCGTCAAGAAATGACAGTATGTATAATACCGGATGCTAAACTCGACCCCACATGAGTTTCTCGATGGTCTTAACAGGGCAAGGAAAGATACCCGAGCCGGATGGCAATAATTGAGCTAGTGGATGGGGCATATCCGTAGGACCGTCCTCGGTTTTAATGAACAGCGCTTTGATGGCGCTGTCAGCGAGGTGCAGCGACTGTCCTCTCGTCCATGGACCAACTGGTTCGGTGACACGTGGTTTGAAATTTGACTCGCGAGTCACAGCGGTTTGAGTCGTGGATATGTCAAGTCACATCGGACACGTCACGGCTCTGATCTCTCTTCCCACCACCATCCCCAAGGCGCTTAACGTGCCATAGTCTCCCGAACACCTCCCATTAATCCTCTTCTCTGACGTCCCTTATCGTCAGTCGCTTCCTCAACACTACTCCAGCATCAAGGCCAATGTATTATACCGGGTTGCCACTGTCAATGGCAGGGCTTTAACCCGCCAACACCTCCATGACCCATTGCCCCACCCATCCTCCGAGCTTCTCGAGATGGTGGATTATCACGTAGACCATCGCCAACTCCCTGCTGGGGACGTCAATTCCGAAAGGAGGCCTGAGACCAAGCTCCGCGAAGCGGCAGAGGGGGTTCGATTCCCCACTCAAAGGTACACGCGCCGTCAAACAATACCATATAAAGGTGTTTCACCTACATGCTGCGGACCGCATGTCCGAGCCCTTTGGGGTGCTCACCCACGTACAAACGCTTAAAGCGGCCTGGGTTAGGAGTTGCGAGTTGTCTCGTTACTTCTGGGTACAAGGTTAAACTGCCCATCTTGTTCTTTTATCTGCCCCCTATGTTCTTACTGCCGCCTATAACCTCTACTAGAACACTCCCCACTCCCCCTCAGAACCTTTTACGTAGACACACACACCTGCTGAGCCCGTGGTAGCGGTATAGATATACAGAATACAACATCGGACACGTGATCCGAATTACGGGAATGGGCGATTGTGTAGTGACACCGTTCCCTCAACCAAACAAGTGGCGAACATGTTATTGGAAGGTTTGATGTAGCATTAGTTTCTTGTTAACCTTGGCAGAAAGCATGCCCCAGTGATGCCTCACTGGTCACACCCTTACTCACTTTCACATTCAGGCTGTTGAAACCTTTGGCTCGACGGATCTGATGCACAACATCATGCTTCCTTCCCCCGAGATTCTGGCGATGGAATTGTGGGCCAGGAGATCCGTCGTTTACGAGAGGCAAAATGATAGATCAATTCTTGCTGCCTTCTCAAGAATTGTTGCCAGCCCATTTGCGTTACGATCTAGTCCTTCCGATGTCCTGGTAGGTTACAGTACTCGGTTTCCTACCCTGAATGCCATTGCAGGTATACAAATCGACTTCCTTTGATCTACCAGGGCGCTCAACTGAACTTCCTAATCCAAGTTGCCAAGCCTTTCTGTCGCTACAAATACCTCGTACTTCTCAAAAAACATACCCTCCACAACTCCGCTTTCCGGTAATCACCATGTCCTCTGAAACTGCTGGTGCGCGTAAGAAACGACCCATCACAGACACCAACCCTGCACCCGAAGGAGACCACCGCAAGAGGTACCTGATCCATTCACTTAGGGAAGTCGGTTTACTAACGCCCCCCACTATCACAGGCGTCGGAACCGGACAACTCAATCATGCCTCAATTGCCACACCTCAAAACGAATGGTAATTATGTTTTTTTGCGAAGCAAACTACGAAACTCATCACGATTCTAGTGTGATAGGAAAAGGCCCGCCTGTGCTCGTTGCACGCAGCTGGGATTGGTACGTATGCTATGCTTGCTGGCATTGCAAGTAACCTGATGACTTACGGGGATATCAGACTGGCCTCTGTGTGTATGAGGTTGATGATCCTAACCAGCGTTCTGACACACAAGATGAAACTGCAAGGTTGCTCAAGCGAGTGGCCGAGCTTGAAGGCGTAATTCGAGAGGTACCCCAATCTCTCTTTCATTCCCAACCAAACTCTTATCATAATCTATCATACGCAGCTAAAGAACAAGCCTCACCCCAGATGGGTACAAACCACTGGTGGCTCCACTTCTGACCTCGAGAAGTGGTCTACACACGCTCGGTCGAGTAGTGGAGGAGCTCAGGATCAAGCCGGTTCCAATACTCCTTCACCACCAAGTTCTCTTTCGGACAAGAGTGAGGCTTCATCACCTAGCGGGAGCTCAACCCGTTCATCCTCGTTAGCGAACACGTACCCTACGACAATACTGCTTGACACTGGGAACAGACGATCCTCCCAGGCTACACCGTCTTCGCCTCAGCGTACAGCTTCACCAACCTTGATCACTCCCACGGACGAGTTTGCACGATCGCACATCTATGTGGCCAGTCCACACGAGGTTTCTCAGGAATACGACTTGGCTTCTATGTTTCTCTCATATCCAGGATTTATGGGTTGTGATGCCGGGCCTTTCGGGGCGCCGAGCAAGGAGTCTACACCCGGAGAGACCTATTTCCTGAAACCGGGCATAGGTCACTGTGGGTGCCTCCACGAGGCACCAGCTTACAACGTGCTCCTTGAGCTTTCCTTGCGTTTGAGAAGAGCTGCTGACGTCCTTTTTCGGTCACCTAGTCACCAACTAGGCCATCAATGCCCCTTACACCAACGTATAGCCGAAATAGATATTCTCACCACGTATGTTTCCATTTTACTCTTCACTCTAGCGCTCTAAAATGACTACAACAGGAATGTTCTCGGGAGTGTTCCCACCCCACCAGAAGATCTGCCAACTCCTATGATATCTTGTTCGGATGGAGCCCAACCCTCCCTGAGCAACTCCCTTCAACCTTATTCTTCTCAGTCGTTCGCACACTCATGTCGGACGACGATTTCTGAATCCCTTCAGAATTTTCAGAATTTACGTTCATGGGATTTGCTGCCTATTGTTGCGGGTTCACCCACGTCCTGTGAAGATTCTTTCATGACTTGGGAACCTCCCCGGCGATCGTAGACGCGATCGGAAGGGGTGGAGTCGGACTGGTGTGTAGCACCTTCATGTAATTTATTTGTACTCCTCTGTAGAACACTGTAGACTGCTTTTGTATCGGGGCCATTCTTTCTCTTGGCATTCCTCTGTTCTTGCTTACCGAGCGAATCCTTGTATGGCAGTCGCCGTAGGATCGTGTAAGTCCGATGTTTGTTGTAGTTAACAAGTAACAGCTTCGTTAATTACTTCCGTTATCGAATGTAGATGGATCATGCAAGTCGGTGACTGATCGGAATGTGCCGTGATGATCTGGATCTCGGAAACATCTCTTCCCAACCAAGCCTCAGCGTCAATTTCTATAAATAGCTCAGACCAGAAGTGAAATGTCCACCAATTTGCGGAATGCTCTTTTGCACGGAAATGACGTGTGATGGGGAGATGAGAGACTACTTTGTTTACGGGAAGTTACACTATGAATTTCTTTCGTTCAAGCCCATTGCACTGCCTTGCAAGAAACTAAACCCATCCCAGTTAGTTGGATTTGGATGTCAGAGAAAGAGAAAGAAGTCTCTTGTGGAAATGCCATATGCTCGCTGCGTGATATTTACTTTCAAAGCAAGAAGAGTAGGATCTCTGCCTCGTTGCGATCTGCCTGATTTCTGAAAACAAGTAACCTATAGACATTTGACTTCCGGTGAAGAGGAAGTAAATTTCTGGTAACTTCCTGGGGTGAAGCTCGGGTTACGTCGGTTCTATTCTCCTGGTGTTCTGACCAGTTGGTGGCGAGCATATGACGCATATGGTGCCAAGCCACTACTTTCTATTCTATTGTATCGGTCCGGAACGTGGCTGGATTTGCATCGAGGGTGAGAAGACTAACTCGTCCCCATATTATCCCGAGAAAATAGGCAAGGGAGGTGTATGAAAGGCGGTCCCGATTATGTGAATTACAGGAATATCTTCCTTTGGGTTTGGAAGCTAAGGGACTATTCGAGGAAACAGAGTTTAATGGAGGAGTAGGGAAATCCGGCATATATTTGGAGCGGAGTTCTCACAAGCTTACATAAGATTACATAACGTAACAATTCGAACTCCGCTTGGTAAGCACATGCTTACTTTGCAACCTCCATCGTTTGTGCCGTTTCGAGTCTGTTACCCCAGAGCGATATCTTGACCTGTGACACAGCTAGAAGTTCAAAAGTCAGAACATAATGGCGTCTCATTTGGTGAGCATCTCCTTTGTTTGCCCTATAGCTTCTATCCTTCTAACTTCGCTTCAGGCGAATATCTTTGGCACAGAACAGGATCGCGTCAATTGCTCTTTCTACTACAAGGTAGATCTCCTTCTTACCCTTTTTTGACAATCACTCATTTTTTCCTGCTAGATTGGTGCATGCAGACACGGTGATCGTTGTTCTCGCAAACATATTAAACCGCCATTTTCGCAGACAATTCTCCTTCCTAACGTGTATCACAACCCAGCGCATGATCCTGTCTGCAAGTTGACCGAAAAAGAGTTGCAAGAAGGATTTGATGCCGTGTACGAGGACTTGTATTGCGAGCTTGCGAAGTTTGGTCATCTCTTGGAGCTCCATGTAGGTTTCCTGTCAAATGTATTAGGGCTAGCAATTTCTGACAACCTGTCAAGGTCTGTGACAATGTTGGTGATCATCTAATTGGCAACGTTTATGCGCGCTATGAATGGGAAACAGAGGCTCAGGCAGCAGTAGACAGCTGTAATGAGCGCTGGTATGCAGGTAGGTTTCCAGACGTCATACTTTACTTCAGTTTGAAATAACCGTTGGCATTCTTAGGACGGCCGTTGTATGCCGAATTATCTCCAGTAACCGACTTCCGTGAAGCTTGTTGCCGCCAAAACGAAAATGGCGAATGTAACCGCGGAGGGTTCTGCAATTTTATGCATCTTCGCAATGCGTCTCCGGAGCTCGTGCGTCAATTACGGCATGGACAGCGGCTCGAACGGAAACTGCATCCTCCTCAACACCAGGGTGGCGGCGGCTGGGAACCGAGCAAACGCAATCGGAGTGCCAGTCCGCCGTCTCGTCGAGGCCGCGACGGTGAAGACAGATGGTCCAGGAAACGGGATTGAGGCCGTTGCTTAAGCTTTGATTTTGTACTTATCATTGCCACGGTTTTGTGCATTCTTATTCTCGTTTTGGGTGTTAATTATTGAGTATTCAGCAGCCCGAGTTTGGGAATAATAGCTGCCAATTTGGGGGTGTTTCATCTGTTGTTAAATGAGCCAACCCGCGTAGTCCCCGCGCTTGCCGTCCTGGAGCAACTGGGGCCATTGTACAATAAACCTAGGTTTTTCCAGAAATCTGGATGAGGTAAAACCCTATCTCTGATTTGTGGGTGGCTTGCCTGTCAACGAATGGTCGAAGCAATCGACCCGATACGGAGAACGAGCGTACGCGCGCAAATGATTCAATATAAATAACGCGTGGTGAAGGCAACCCCATGAACTATGCAGAAAGGGTTAGTGCACGTGACTGGAAGTGCAAGACAGGACGTCGCACTCTATTCAAGACGACCGCGATGAATAAAGTAGTGCAGGTGCCGGGTCCATTCAAAATAAGCACGTCTGTCAACATTTTAGTCTGACTCTGAGCCGAGAAAGTAGGCTCAATGGTGAGGTAATAAATGCAGGCGAGAAGAGACCACAGTGCGGAGGGTGGTGTTGAGAAGAGGGACTGGTGGATTTGACGTGCCCTTGGGATCGTCATAATGATATAGTCTTGCCCTGATTTTGAAGACTGAGGCTGTGTGGTGAATTGAGATGAGGGCGGAGGGCGGAAGGGATATACGAACATCATGAGATGAACATTTGGCTTGTTCTAGTGCGACGGCCTTCTGAGCACTCAAATGATCGCCTTCACTGATGATATATCTCCTTGGGGTGTAACGCACGAAGTCGAGGGACGACAGAAGCTGTATTGCTTCGCTGGTATGTCCTCCTGTTCAGCGGGTGAATCCACTGTGAAATTAGGACGGTGACAAAGAGAAGAACCTGAACCAAGGAAGATTGCAAGGCTACGGGTGGGTGATGACCCTTTATTCAGAGGTGGCCTTCTTGTCAGAGCGACATATAGACGATAAGAGCATAGGGCCAACACGAGGGTAGTGGCAGGCAGAATCATTGAGTGTGTAGAGTCCATTGTCGTTTCCGGCTCAATCGTCGGCACAGATCCTCAGCTGTCAACGAGTTGTGTTGAGTAATGATAAGACAAATGCACCGGGCCTTGAGACAGACAAACTGCGAACCAGTCCGGAGATATCGAACTAGTGTGAGTGCGAGTATCTTGCCGTGGCGAACATAATGAAGGAAGTTGTAGTTTGAGGGGTAATACGGGGACTCGACGATGCACGTGAGCGTCGCGGCAATGAGGCCATGCATCGACGCGTTAAAGCAGTCATGTCCACCATCACCACTGAGCCCTTCAGGGACCTTCAGGAGGCACTAGTATTATAACCAAATCCCTTGATAGACGACTCTATTCATTACCAGGGGATGGCCTCTGTGTTTCAAGTCGACATACACACCGCAGCGGACCTACGAATAGCTGCCAAAGAGTGTTCTGAGCGAGGACTAATAGTTGCTACAAAATGGTACGCTCTTCTCAATGCTGGTTATTGTCGCACTCAAATGCCACCAGGGCTTCGGAGCTTTTGCTTGCCCTTCCATTTGCAAAGCGCAGGAACACAGATATCTCACAGCCAGTCCCCAACTTTTCGACGTCAACACCTGCTCGGGCGAAATCTCTTGAGGCTACCCCATCATTTCCCGATGCACTTTCAACACAACCTGTGACACAAAATTCCGGATTGCCCGCGGTCACTTCTGTCCATCACCCCCATGCCCCTAAATTATGCGAACAACCTGCCGAGGTGAGGGCAGTGGAAAACGAACTTGAAGATCAGGACGCCGATGTATTAGATGCTGCTCGCGCCTTCATTGAATCAAGGGAGTTTCCACGTGTCATTCACGTCCTCAAAGATAGCCGGAGTACCAAAGCGCAATTTATCAGGGTGTACAGTAAATTTATGGTGAGGTCTCTTTCCCTGTAGCAGCGCTGCGAGAGGGTCCCTGACGACATTTGCCCCAAGGCTAGCGAAAAGAAAGCTATGCGGGATTGGCATAAATTAGATAGTAAGTTACCCATGGTCCGGGCACTCCACGATCTCAACCTATTAGACAATCGACTCCAACCGCCCGTCCCCGTCAATAACACTCTAAGTGAGCTCCTCGAGGAAGTTCAAGATGCTGGAGACCCCTGGCTACTATTCCTGTATGGGTATCCTCTTCTTCATCATTAACCTATCTCTAAAACACGACAGAAAAGCTCTCTTCCTCTCACGGCTTTCACGCCGAGAAGAAGCAATTGAATGTGCGCTCCTATCAATCTCCGGCTTTCCTTGGAACTGGTCTTGCTGGACCCTTCTGGGAAGTTGCATCGGTGATGGGGAAGAGGTGACCGAAATCATTTTCTCGTGCTACGTTATCCTGAATAGTCTACTTTAGTTGTCCTCTCTGCTTCAGTTGGTGCCGTTGCCGCCGACCCACCCATTGGTATACATGTTCCAAATCAAAACGCTTAGTGAACTTCATCAGCCGACGGAGAACGAGCTGGCTCTCTGCAATCGCCTCCTAAGCCAAGACTTTTTTCCAAACAGTGTATGGCTGATGAGCCTCCGCGCTTGTGTCCTCTACCATCTTCATGGTGAGTCTCACATCATGAGCACGCTTCATTTCATGTCTGAGAACTTTTTACCGCAGAATTCGGACAGGCTGAGCAACAGTTCGAGAAGATCCTCGCTATCGATCCCTACCGCATTGACGATATAGACATCTATTCGAATATTCTCTATGTAACCGATAACAGGCTCAAACTGTCGCGACTTGCCCACGAATTCTTGGCGCTGGAGAAGGACCGGCCAGAGATTTGTTGTCTTGTAGGTGAGTCAGCCGAGGGCCGTGGCTCCGGTTTTGGGGTGATTATTCACGGACTGTGATGTGCAGGAAATCATTATTCGTTACGTGCTGAGCATGAGAAAGCCGTGAAGTATTTCCGAAGAGCCACACAGCTTGACCGAACGTATCTTTCGGCGTGGACACTGATGGGCCACGAATATGTTGAGATGAAGAACTCACATGCTGCCATTGAGGCCTATCGCCGAGCTGTTGGTACGGTTGCACCATTACTACCGTATTTTGTTCTTCCTACATGCAACGCAGATGTGAACCGCAAAGACTATAGGGCATGGTATGGTCTCGGCCAGGCTTACGAGTTGCTGAGCATGCACCACTACTCGCTTTATTATTATCAACGTGCGACGGCCTTACGGTATAAACGTGTCCCTCATCATGGATCATGGAAATGTCTTTCTCACTTCTGTCACAAAGGCCTTATGATATCCGGTTATGGCAAGCCCAGGGTTTATGTTACGAGGAGATCGGACGGTACATCCTGTTCTTCCAAGGTCCCACTCTCACTGATAATTTCAATCATCACTTTCTAGACGAAGAGAAGCGATTGAATGTTACAAGCGGGCACTCATCCCAGCAGATCCCCACGAAATTAATATCAACCTAAAGCTAGCCAACCTGTACTATTCGCTGGATGAATTTGCCGAAGCGGTGGCCTACCACCGACGTGTTGTTGAAGTTTGCCAAGCTGATCGTTGAGTAACACCTACGTTGTCTTGGCATAGAACTCATGGCGCATTTCCCAGTTCGACCGATTCAAGAATATGCGAAGTCTTGCCTTCAAGTTGCGGAGTATCATATGCGGGTTCCTGATGGGGACCTTTACCTGGCCAAGGAGTATCTAGAAAGGGTGGCCAACAGTAATGCCGAGGACGTGATGAAAGCGACGGAGTTGCTCAAGGTGGTGAAGTCTACTCTTCACGCACGAAGCCAGAACAGTGGGCCAGAGTCGGGCAACCAAACGGCAGCTCCACCCCTTCAGCCGGATGGGGAAGCTTTGGAAGGGCTTTCGTCTTGTCCTAACTAATCCTGGCTTCCTTGGCATCTTTTGGATTGCTGTAGAATACTTTGTACGACTATATATCAATTGCATCAAACATACTTTCTATACTGGGTAGCCTGCCCTGAACTTGACCCAAGCTGTGGGTCACGGGCTTTCTGAGGGCAAACAGCAAATGTCGAAGACGTTCGGTCCTACTTTCAATGTCCACACCTTTCCGACTGTGCCATATTCATCTCAAGACACCTCCTATGCACCTGGAATACAGAATACCCAGCTCTCCTGGTCCGTTGCTGGTCCCTCGTCGTCGACTCAACCAATAACCTCGGGGACACCGCCGGCGAGTAATGGGGTTTCACAATCACCAGTTATTTTACCACCGAAGAAGCCTCTGAAAACAAAAAGTCGAACTGAGGAGGAACTCAAACTAATACATGAAACAGCAAAAAGGTATGTTACATGGTTTACTGTTGGTGATTATCTTTTCATGAGTCTCTAGGCTTTCTGTCCGCCTTGCCCAGGACCACGCTGCAGTGCTGCAACCCGACGTAGATTCACCTTTCGTTGACCATGCTGACGTTGTGCGGCGCCTTCTGCCGTATCACGTATACCAGCAGCCACACGAGGACCTTGCATTGTTGAACGGCCGGAAAGGAAAGGCAAAGGCCATTGATGGAGGCTTGAAAGAAGAGATTCAAGGTGACCACATTTTTCCATCCTAATAGGGCTTAAGAATCTCATCCTTTGTCTTTTCTTTTCATTGCAGAAACGCGATTTGCCCTAGAGTGCTTTAAGCGGTACCACAAATTGCGTGACCGGTTTCAGAAGGCTAAGATTCGGACGGCTTCTGTAAGGCGTATGTCCCCCAGTTCGGATGGATCTGTCACTCATCTTTTGGGCCTACAGCGCTCGGCTCCGGATGACCAGGCTTATATCCTGGCTCAGGCTGTTTTGGAAGCAGACCGTGTCGATGCATCCCTGTTGAGCAACGAATTAAAGGTTGCTCGCGGCGAACTGGAACGGTTAGAACGCGAGAAGCGCGCAGCTATCGCAACTGTTGCGAGACCACAATATGCCAATACACCAACTATGTCGACTATGCAGACACAATACTACCGGCCGTACCCGTATGCCTACACGCAGGCGTATGGTGCGCCCGTACCTCCCCCCACCACGAGTACTTTCCAAGTTAACCCCCCTCCGCCTGCTACTAACCATAACCGCACAAATACTGCCATACCCGTCCAACTTCCAGTCGCCTCCTTGCCTGCCTTGCACGCGCTCGGGATCCATCCCGTCCCCACCTCTTCAATCGTCGAGGGCCAACCACCACCTCCGGCTGTCTTACGTGGTTCAACTGCAAATGGGACTATGCTTACGTTGGATATCAATGTTTCTCTTCTCCAATCGGCCCAAATGAGCGGACTTGCCATGGTTCTGAATTCATTGATGTCACGAACCAGTGGTGCTACTACCGCAGGAGCTGGATCTGGATCCCCGAGCGCGCCGACTGGAAGTACTCTTGGAATGTCTCCAGCAGCCTCGTCTAGTAGCCAACATACTCCATCGAGATCTACAAATGGCGCAGTTCCGTCCTCACCGTCACCAGCTATTTCACCCCACATTAAATAGTTCCCGTCTAGTGCAATAAACTCAGATTTAAAAAAAATAGTTCTCGTGTAGCCTAAAGGGATTTTTTGCGGCTCACCATCTGTGATAGAGATATAGTATTTCGTTGGTGCTATTTTTCTGATGTTTCCTGTACTTTATATGCCTTGCAACCAAGATTTGTCCATTACGTTGATCGCACCCAAATTTAACTTTGACAAAAACAGTCCGCACTTCATGAGGGTGTGTTCTTAAGGCTGTCCCACGACTTTCTTCCGGTTCAGGTGCTGTAAGGGATTAGGGCGTTGGGCTGTCTATGAGATGGAAATGGGATTTGAGGGCATGGATACGTGGTTGATATGTCCCTTTTCTGAGCTTTGATATTTGAATACTTGTCGTGATGATCGTATTCGCCCGAAATTACGACCAACAGAGTGGTAAATCAAATTAGTCGACCTCGGCACCCAGAGCTATTCCACACTCCCCTTTCTTGAGCGCTTATTTCCGGTTGTCCGGCTCAGGACCTACACTCTCCTTGCGAGGATGTCATCGTCAGAACTGCCGACTTCAGGACATTTCGTCCCGCCGTCGCCAACGACGTGGCGCCGTGAGCGGCTACTCCACATTGGAAGTAGCTCCACAGCGCAGACCATGCCCAACCAGAGCGCAGACAACCAACGCAATATCGAAGATGTTTCCGAGCTTTCTTTGCCTCCAATCGTAGCAAGCGAGACGACAGCCTTACAGCAACAGGACCGCAAGGCTTCTTACGGCACAATCCCGACGCGAAAGTTGTTCAAGAGGACTTCTCCCAGCTTCGCCTCGCGCCGCGGCCTATCACACCTTCCAGGGCTTCAGATTCTGCGCCCTACTTCCCACCAGACTAGCCCCCTTGCGTCACCCGGCACCCCCACGTACTCACTGCTGAAGTCGCAACGCCCCATTTCAGCATACGATGCACCCTTGAAAGACGACGTCGACAAGGACGCAGATGCGAGGATCAATGGCATTCGCGTTTGGTACTCGTCGTTCACATCCATTGATTGGCTTCATGACGCGATCAAAGACTCTGTTCGTTTTGCAAGATTGAGAAGGCGACGTTCCCTCCGCGCTAGGATCCGTCTGCTTCTTGACAGGGGTCTAGGTTGGCTGATCGTGACCCTGGTTGGGTTTTTCACGGCTCTGGCAGCTTTTTTGGTGGTTCGCAGCGAGCAATGGTTATTTGATCTGAAGGAGGGCTACTGTGGTGATGCCTGGTGGAAAGCGAAGAGGTTCTGTTGTTTTGGGCTCGATGATACTGGTGACATACAAATGGGATGGCTTGAGGGTCCTAAAGTGACGTGTTCGGCCTGGCGAACTTGGTCGGAAGTATTTTCCTCACAAGGAAGAACTGCGGAGGTCATAGAATACACCTCCTATACCTCAATTGCTGTAAGTATTTGTGGTTGATATAAGTGAATCCTAGGTTAATCCCTCGAAGCTGATTTTGGCCGCTGTATCAAGCGTGCTCACGCTTTATCTCACCAACTCGACTACCTTCACAACTCGCAAGGAGTCTGGAGTCCTCCAGCCAAAGTTTGCCGATCCCCGTTCCCCGGTTGACCCAAGTCTCACTCCGAAACGTAAGGTCATGTACTACGTAAGGAGCTCCATACCAAAATGCGGTTTATGTTGCTCACTATAAGAGTTAGGCCGCTGGTAGTGGTATCCCAGAAATCAAAACAATTCTGTCAGGTAATTCACCGTTCAGTTTCTTGTGTCCGAGCACTGACCCCTTTCACAAGGTTTTGTTATCCACGGATACCTGGGTGGTAGAACCTTGTTCACAAAGGCTGTTGGACTGGCCCTATCCGTTGCCTCTGGCCTTTCTTTGGGTAAGGAAGGTCCCTTTGTTCACATTGCCAGTTGCGTTGGCAACATCGTCAGTCGCCTCAGCAGTAAATACGAGAACAATGAGGGTGGGTGATGGTTCTATCTAATGACCTGGTCGCTGACATTCTTCTAGCAAAGCGACGTGAAATTTTAAGCGCTGCATGTGCTGCAGGAGTCGCTGTTGCATTCGGTGCACCGATCGGCGGTACTTTGTTCAGCCTTGAAGAAGTGTCGTACTTCTTTCCTCCAAAGGTAAGGCATTCATTTTCTGGAACACCGCAAAGTTGAGGAGCTCGCGTATGATGTAGGTTATGTGGCGGAGGTATGATGGTATTCGTATATTACTGCTTCTTACCTTCATCCTTAGCAAACAGCTTTTTTTGTGCGATGATCGCTGCCATCACTCTCAAGATGCTGGACCCCTTCGGCACTGGCAAGCTGGTGCTGTTTCAGGTGACATACGATAAAGTACGCACAATCTGAATGATTCGGGATGAGATCTAATGGAGATGTGCCCCAGGATTGGCACGTTTTTGAATTGCTGCCCTTCGTGTGTCTCGGATTATTTGGGGTAAGGCTGCCACCCTCTGCCATCAGTGCCCAGATACCGATCGTTCGTAGGGTGTGTATGGCGCATACTTCTCCAAGCTCAATTATCGTTGGAGCAAGGACGTGCGTAACAAGACGTGGCTTATTCGACACCCGATCGCTGAGGTCTTATTGGTGCGCCTTCAACTCTCTATCTCCACACTGCATGTGAACTGAATCGTGTTCCTCCACAAGATTACCTTTTCTACGAGTATCCTCTCTTTTCTCACACCGTATACTCGCATGGGTGGAACCGAGCTAGTCTATAAGCTGTTCTCTGAGTGTCATACAAACAGCAGCGACCATTCTGGTCTATGCGTAGCTGACCGAAGTTCCTTCGAACAAACCTGGCATGTATCTCGAGCTATCTTGGTCACCATGTTTGTCAAGGGCTTGTTGACCGTTGTGACTTTCGGTATCAAACTTCCTGCTGGGATTTTCATCCCGACCTTGGGAGTAGGTGCATGTGCAGGGCGCATCCTAGGCGTTTGGATCCAGTGGATGCAACATCAGAAACACGAAGTTGGTGGGTTGTTCCGATCATGCGGAGAAGGAGACTGTGAGTAAGAATCCTCTCTATCTGATCTTCGGACTCAGTTGTCAACAGGCATCATTCCCGGTCTATACGCTATGGTAGGAGCAGCAGCAGCCTTGTCCGGTGTTACAGTATGTCCCCCCATTACCTTTCCTTGTCGGTGTTTAATTGACTCCGTTCAGCGGACTACCGTATCCTTGGCAGTGATTATGTTTGAATTAACCGACACTCTGACGTATGCTGTCCCTGTCATGCTCGCCGTCCTTGTCGCAAAAACTGTAGCGGACGCCCTCGAGCCCAAGGGAATCTATGACCTCGTCATTGAACTGAATCAACTTCCATACTTGGACTCGAAGCATGAATACTTATGGGGCAACTTACAAATCAACGACGTGGTGAGCTTCTGGTTTCTCGGCATTCGTGCTACACGATTTAACATCATATGGACAGACATCTCGGGATGTGGATGTCATTAGGCTCGACGAGAAGAACACAGTTATGAGCTTGCGAGATAAACTTCTTACCCTAAACTTGTCAGGAAATGATGATGGTGGATTCCCTATACTGAGGAAGGACGTCAACGATGATGGAATGCGCATGGTTGGATATATTGGCGCCAGCGAGCTTGAGCATGCCTTGAGTAAGTCATCCCATCCAGCACCAAAGGTAGTTTGATGGAATCCTGTGCTTATTAGGTATTGTCGCGGACTCTGACGCGGATAAGCAAGTCCGGTTCCATACTGCGTGTACTCATAACTTGGCTTCTTCTTCCATCTCATCCCTCTCGGACGGCCATACCCGTTCAAGCTCTTCTGCTGACCTGTTCGACTTCAGCATCTACATGGACCAGGTCTGTGCCTCTATCCCCCACGGCCATAATTTTCTCACCTTACCACATGATTACCAGGCACCGTTGACAATTTCGTCTAACTCGCCAGTGGAGTTACTCCACCAATTTTTCGTGAAACTCGGGGCCCGTTACGTTGTTATCACCGACATCGAAGGCTTATGTAGGTTGCTCATAAAGATCTTATGGGAAAGCGCCACTGATAAAATTACTTTAAACCCCCTCCCAGACGAAGGTGTTATTGACAAGAAGACATGGCTCGCTTTCCTGAGTGACCTTGAAGAAAAATCCTGATGAACTCCTGCCCACCAACAATGCAATGCTTCATATACCATTCTTCTCTGACGGACTCCGTGGTGTATCATGGCCCGTGCGGAAGTGTCATATGCACTTTCAGGATCTGTAGTAACCCATCGTTGTAGTCCTATAGTCAACTGACCATTAAGTTTTAACAAGTTGCCTTGTGGATTCTTTGGGATGATGTTGTGCTCTGTTTGCTCCTAGTCAGAATTTCCCACAATACCCTCTGCCAATCACAGCATCGTTCCGAACGCGAAAGTAGACCAAAACTACGATGGCCACTGCCGGACTTGGTGTTCCTGTCAAGCTTCTTCATGAATCTTTAGGACATGTTATTACAGTCGAGCTGAAGACTGGCCAGCTATATCGAGGAAAACTCGCGGAAGGTATGCGGAGATGAACGATCGTAGTTTAATATCAGGTTGACAAACATTTTCGCTTTCCTCTCGCAGCGGAAGACAATTTGAACATCTCCTTGAAAGACATCACAGTCACAGGTCGCGATGGACGTGTATCTCAACTCGATCAAGTCTACATTCGCGGAAGCATGATTCGATTCTTCATCGTCCCTGATATGCTACAGAATGCTCCAATGTGAGTTTAGAATTGAGCTTGGCTTCCTGAATATGTTACAGCTTATGGGCACTATGGCGGATAGGTTCAAACGCGTAGGGCCCAATGCCATGAAGGGAAGAGGTATCGGTACAGCACGTGGACGTGCTACGATTATGCGAGGTACGTTTCAGATCCTTAATTGTCCGATTACTTTTAGTCCCCTGCTGGCGTCGCCATCTCTCAAACCAGCTCCCTTCACGTCCCATGCCCTGTTCCTGATTACCTCCCTGCTTTTTCTGGATTTCTTCCGCAACCTGTAATGTGCTGTCACTGACAACATACTTTTCCGTGGCCTTTCAGCAAATGGTAAGCCTTTCGTCGTTGGGATCTTGATACGCTACTAATTAAGAGCCTTTTAGCCCGTCGTGGACGTGGCGCTGTCCCAGCTCCTCGTGGGATCAGGCGGTGAAGTCACTTGACGATCGCTTCCCTCCCCAAATCCAATTCCTGCATCCTATACTCAAACCCAGTTACTTTCTTGGAGTGACAAGTATCTACCTCGGATATCGTCCACGGTTTGTATTCTGCTGTAGGCGTTGTAAAACCACGTTCGGATACTTTTGTACACTCTACATCATTCCTAGTCTTTTCAGTGAGTAGATTGCTATGCAACTCGCCCTTTTTGATCCCTTATAATGACGAATACATTTCCGAAAGGTAATGCATGAGTTAATAAGACCGAAATCAGGCTATGACACTCCCGGATTGGGTCGATAACATGAGGATCCCTGGCCAGCCGGTTTCCTCTTGACTGCATAACTGATTCCTGTCGACCTTTAAAATGAGTGAAGCAGAATCACGTTCCCAGAAAGAGAAGCTTGCCAAGCGAACCCACAATAATGCACAGGGACCACACGTTCGTTCAATGCTCCTATATTCGAGTGTTTCAGCCTACACTCAGGACTTTGCTTATCTCTTGGCAAGACTGATGCCTCCGAAGACTTCACTGCATTTAAGAATAGCCCATGCCCTGATGGCACGTTGATGACCGAGTCTGTGTCCCAAGGTATCTTGATCAAATTCTTGGCCCCCGTCCATAGCTACTATGGACAATGTTCTGAGATCATGCTCGTCAAGGTTCAGAGCTCTGCCCAACCGCCCAAAAACCCTAACCATGGGCCTGTGGGTGGCGGCGGTATCGACAAATTCGCTTCGCGTAACAGTAATAGATTCGCATGGATTCGTTGGTCATACTACAGCGTTTGTCCTGCGTCAGCACAGATACGTGAACTGACTTTCAGATAGCGAAGATTGAAGCACTGACAACGGCTGGACATCGTCGCCGTTCCAACAAAGTCTGGTCATAATAAACCAACCACGCAAGGATGACGAGCCCTCCCAGAGACATCAGTGAGCAATTCTTCTTGCCCACGAACTATTACATGGCCACTCCTATACGTCAGACACTGGTGGAATATTTCCCCAGGATGCATGAGCTTCCCGATGCTCCGCTGTGGACGAGGCATAAGGCACTGATATGTTGTTCTGTACCTCTCACTTTAACTCGGTCCTCCTGACTGGGGTGCATAGCATCGCTCTACTTAGTGAGAATACAAAAACGTGGATCATGCAAGCTTGGCGAAACATAGAAGTTCCTGAAACCTATCGTTATGGATAAGGGAGGCGTCTGAAGGCCAAGGGTCTCGATTCCGCATAGCCTGCAGGATAGGAGAGGTTTGAGAGCGACAGGTCAGAGTAGTCCTCGGTCATTGGCGTACGGGTGCTCTGCAATCTTTTCTCTACATACCTGGCAAATGTCGCAACCCTCGATCCAGAACGCGAGGAACAGTCAACGACCTTAGAATCGCTAACATTGTCGTGAATTTGGAATTCTCTATTCATTGTCAATTCTTGTTTCTATTATAAGCCAAAGGCTGTAGCTTTTCTTTAAAAGCACTAATTATTTATACAGTTGTTTTCATTCTAACTTTTTTTTTCAGGGAAGGGAGGTCTAGAAAAAAAAGAGCAAGGTATGTCCTCCTTATCTCGCTATATCGTGTACGAATCCGTACTAACCGAGAACTTTCGTCTTTCCTCATTATTTCAAGGAAGAAGACTGCTACCCACTATGGTTTTGTCGGTGCTCGACTCCTGGCACTTGCTGCTTTTGTATTGTCCGCAGCGTGTAGCACGACATATCTTGGGTGGGAGTCGAAATGTATGGAGCGGCGCTGACCCCCGTCTCTTTGATGAGTACCAATTCGTCATAGGTACAGGCAGGAGTCGATGGAAGCTAATACATTTCGGACTGTAGCTTTCCAAGCGGTCTGTATATGTGAGCAATCTGCTCACCCAGGGGTTCACTGGGACGCATGCGCCAACTTGGAAAGGGATTTACCGAATGCGGATACCGTTATTTGTGTCAAAGCCATGCTGTCCCTTTATTGGATAAGGGCGCCTAACATGTGGGAAATACATTAGGGTTTGCCAAGCCAATGGCAAACGAGGCATCCAATCAATTGGACCACTTCCTCGTTCTTGAACTGGTTCGGTTTACGGAGCGAAGAAGACCTTGGCGTTGATCACACGTTTACCGATCTATTGATCGATTCGAGATCCCCGAAGCGAGATTGCGCAAAAGGCTGGTAGATGAATCGATGACCTTCGATGGGAGGATGTACACAAATTTACCAAGCCAAGTTACCGGTAGTCCGAAAACGTCGTCATGCTTTGGCTCCTTCATATCTTCATGGGTGCCGTAAAAATCCGAGGACTGGCCTATGAGAATTACTGCATATGACGCTTCTTTGGCTTTCTTGGCGCAGCATGGAAGGACCTTACCCCCATTGTAACTCGAGTCTAAGAAAATCCATGCCCCGTTCGGAAAGCCGGACTGAGAATGACCGTAGCTCAGTCCTGATAGCTTCGTGGACGAGTGGTGTCGTAGCTCGTGAGGATAAGCAAATCTCTCTTGACGACTAGGTGTCTATCTCCGAGTCTAACTTGCAATGGGGATAACCGATAGGGTCCCTCATGCACGAACTGGACGAAGACGTCCCTTCCCCAGTGACTGATGTTTTCTGGATGCGTCAATCAATTGCGAACTTCTTTGGACTGTACTGTATACCAGCTAAAGACCGACGATCAGTGGCTTGGAAGGTCTCGGCGACGCCAAGACAGTTAAATATGGAGCAAGTGAGAGTGGGTGCCAAGTGTTGCGCGAGGAAGGTAGCACCTTGGAGGTATTTAATTGATCCTGCACTTAGGAAGCCGTCATGAACGTCAGTAAGATAGCCAATCCAATGGAGGTCTATTGATAAGATAATGCCGCGAAGGCTTGGGTTAACATTCTCGAATCAATCAAGAGATGAAGCATGAGGCATAATTCCCCTCGATGACCAAGGCTCTGACGGACTGGGATCACGATGAATGCGGTTTTTATCTATTGCATACGTCTGCCCAGTAGAAACTGAAGGTGAAACGGGATAATTACCATCGGGGCTTAGGCGATAAAGCGACTATATTGTCCCTTGCGCATAGCATGACACGAGTATTACGAGAACGCCAGACGCAAGGAGTGGGTTTGATTTGGTTGACTAGGAAATGACATGGGAAGTCACTCGTGTACAAAGTGGAATTCTAAGCGTAGTGGATGCCCAAGAAGCCGAGGGTCAAATTTCCGGAACCGCTAGCACCCCAAAAGGTCAAACTTGAGTGGACAGCTGGTGGTATCCAACCGCAATGGTCCGGTGTTCGAAATTCTCTATTGTGAGTAGAATCGAAGCCTCACAAGTTCACACAGTGCCTGCCAATTTGAGGCACAAAGGGCCAAAGGAACGCGAAGGCGGCTCCAATAAGGATGCAATTGTAACACCGTTTTGGAGAGAAAGGGTACCTCTGAACGGTGATGGCATTCAGCAGCTGCTGACTTTTCCCTCGGAGGTTATGAAAAGTCACCGAGGGGAATGAGAAGGAAAGTTGTGGGCGGACCAGTACTCCTGAATGGTCATGAATCAACACAGCCTTGTATTTTGCTGCGCTTACTAAACTGTCAATGAGAGTGGGGGAATCCAGGTAGCATGTGAACGGCCACAACGTGCAGGGGATTCTTAATACATTTAGAGGAAAATCCACAGAGATATGCCCGGGCGCACATAGTTCGAATGGGTCTTCGGCAGATGCGGCGGACTTTCTAGGACGATAGGCGTAAAGCGGTTGATTCTAACTCCCCTCGTGCAAGACATGAGGAAAAAGGTACGAGTGTGTGATCAGTTACGATTACTATGGGGAACCCCGGGGTAGCAATTCACTCCAAGATGTTTGGGCTGCATATGCACATGAGGGTGGATCGAACCGCCATGTGGACCAGTGTAGCCTTTCAAAAAGCGATAGAAATGGACCATATTTGTGTAAGGAAGGTCCACAGGGAGGTCCGGGCGTTCCATTGAATTCAAGAATGCCCTAAGTTTAGACTGAGAATGTGTTGGATGTTTGGACAGATGAGCAGCGAGAGAAAGAGTTTAAGGGCCATCATGTCAGAGCTTTCTAAAGACGAGGCGCCGGTGTGTGTCGATGTCATGACCCAGGGGCGAAGGAGTAAATTAGATAGGGAAGCTTTGACAGAAGTTCACATAAATTGTTGAATATTCGGGGATTAGTGACAATACCAAGGTGTCTGAATACGAAAGACTTGGCAGATCTGACGTTAATCAGAGAACGACCATTAAGACACATGGAATACGGGTGAAAAATTGAATAATACCGGGCAATTGACATCCGTCAGGGCAGGAGGTTTTGTCGGCGTTCATTTTTAAAGCTGGTTTCTGGAGGTGCATATATCATAATGGATGGATCCAGAAGTCGGAGATGCGGCCTTTAAAACACCAGTCGCCGTCGATTTCTGAAATCAGAAATCAGAGACACGGCCTTTGAAACTCCAGTCGCCGCTATCTTCTCCCCATCGTCCAACGGGCTCGCGTTTAGGCCCTCCACGCTCCCCTGTGTTTGGATTAACGTCTCCTTCAAATTCTGGCTTTACTGGTTCGCGAGCATCGGGATGTAACTGTGCCTCGGTGGGAGAAGAGGGTTGGCCCAGCGGTGTTTGGGCCTTGCGAAGGAGCTCCTCGAAGTCGCGTTGTTGCTCTCGAGGAAGCGGAGGAGGTGCCGGGCGATTATAATTGGCCATGGCACGGCAGTGACATCGGGTGCACAACGCAGTAGGACGTCGGATGAGGGCACGAAGAACGACAGTCATGATCGGAGTATGTAGCAGAGAAATAGCCGGAACTGCCCATCGAGCTGGTGACGGATCACGGTGTGCTTACGTAATGCTCACGTGGCATTGCGTAACGGAATGGTCAGCCCTTGCGAGAATGGGTTAGTATCAGCCCATGGGCGGTTGGGCACTCTGCTAGCTTCCACCGCTGTCCATCTGTCATCTCTTCTTCTTTTACCACCACCGTCTCACACGCATGATACATTCATGCAGCGTGGCTTTCATCCACCAATCGCTCTCCCAACTCCCATCGCCATTCCTTCAGCTCCTATTTATCCTCAACACGAACTGGCCTTCTCAGCTGATAATCATGTAGCCTCAGGCACGGCCAGCAGCATGTCTTACGAGCCCCCAAACAAGAAACGCAAGAAAGAAAGAGCATGTGACTATTGTAGACGTCGTAAAATAAAGTGCGATGGCCCTTCGCGGCAGGACCAGGTTTGTACCAACTGCATCCATAGCCATAGGCATTGCACCTATGTGTGCGTCTTCTCTGTCCCGGTTTCTGTGGATATGTATGCTTACAGTAGCTCCACACCTTTCCAGCGAGTTGTCCCAGCCTCGTGGTCCCCCGAAGGCGTATGTAGTCATCGAGTCTGGTGTCTTCTGAAACCCTAACAACGCCCAACAGTTATGTGACGGCTCTTGAGGATCGGATGGAACGATTAGAAGGAATCGTTAAGGAGGTATGTGTAATATTTCCAAGCTGTTCTCACTACTTCCATGTTTGGTTATGGCCTCTACTTCACTGTTAGCGCTGGTTTCGTTATTATCATCTGAAGACTGATGTTCATCCCCTAGCTCTGCCCAGGCACAGATTTTTCCGAAGAACTCGGTCCCCCCGTTATACGGGGCTCCTGGAGAAATAGCAAACCCCACCAGTCCAGTCGCCCGTCTAATGTCTCTATCTCTCAACCCTCGAGCAACAATCCTTCACCCCCTCCTTCTGTATCAACCATTCCCAAAGCGGGTGTTACCCTTGCTGGGGAGCTTGATCTTTCGACATCCTCGCTTGACCGCTCCACCCATCTCATTTTTAAGCCTCCCCAGAACGTCTCACATTGGTCTTCTCAGGTTCGGCGACATGCAACGTCACACTCATCTCCTTCAACTTCACTCCCAGAAGATTCTTCCAACGAATCAGAAGAAGAGACGATTGTAACTGGACCGGGAGGGCGCCATAAACTGACTCTAATCTCCTCAGAGGACGCCGGTGGAACACAGTCGAGTAGCTACATCAGATTCCACGGACGAAGTTCCACTGCTACTCTGGTGGAGGTCACTCGCAGATTCAAATTTATGTCCATGCAAGAGGGAAGTTCTCAAGAACATGTGAGGGATGGGCCGGAGGAGGGAGAAGAGGGTAATTTGAGACGTACACCTTCTCGTTCCTCGCGGCCACTGAGCAAGCCGAATAATGAGAAGTTACGGGCGTGCCGTCGTATCCAGTTCTGGAGTACACCCAAGGTTCGTTAAACAAGTATTTCATTTCTCATATTTGCTGATGAAAATAAAGTGGGAGTTGGAATGGGAAGGTTATGGCAAGGAGGCGCCTCACCTGGTTGCGGCCGTGCTTAGCTACTTCCCTCCAGACGATGTTGCTCATCGTCTCCTCGACCTCTTTTTCTGTCACACTAATACCTATCTACCTCTCCTACACCGACCGACTTTCGAGCGCTATTGGCATCAGCGTTTGCACCATAGCAACATCTGGTTTGCTGTTGTATGTGTATTGATGTTTGCCGTAGCCAGTCGGTGGTACGAGAGCGATGAAAGGCTAGTGGGTGATTCACCTACGGAAAAGGAAGATTGGAAGGCAACTGGATGGAGATGGTTTTTTGTGGCATTGGAAGTACATTGCATCCGGCGAAGCATATTCTGCTCAGCGACTCTTTTTGAGGTTCAAACACTTATTGTGAGTTTTGGTTCCGTTTTACTCATTACAGGCCGCGTTTGACGATCGACACAGCTTATGACCTTATTTTTGCGAGGGACGACGTGTCTTCCCATTGGCTGGTTGTTCATCTCGATCGGAATCAAGAAGGCTCAAGATCGAGGGGCCCACCGAAAATCGGTTTATGGAGCCAATCCGAATGCTAACGACGAATTATGGAAACGAGCATTCTGGGTTTTGTTGGCCTTCGATCGGATTCTTGGCGCCAGCTTAGGAAGAGGTGTCATGGTTGGTGAAGAAGAGTAAGCGAGTAGGAGTGAACCTCTTGAACGGTGCCTAATTAAATTGCCCAGTTATGATCTCGACCTGCCACTCGAGGTCGACGATGAATATTGGGAAACTGGTGATGCAGAAACCGATTTCAAGCAGCCACCAGACATCCCCTCCAAGATGTCGGCTTTCACGCAATTTATCAAACTCGTCCGAATTATCGCTTTCACGACAAAGACATTGGTAGGTCGCTGATCTTGGTGCTTCACGTCTAAAGTTAAGGGCCTTGGAAGTATCCCGTTGACAGGAGTAACGTTTTTTGTGGCTTTCTGAAAGATGGCTGGACCGATGAAATGATTCGACAACTCAAATTGACTATGCAAGAATGGGTTGAAAATATCCCAGCTCACCGTGCGTTACTTTCTCATCGTGCTCAGGACCCGTTACTTATTATGACATTAGTCCGTTGGTCTGAGGATATCTCGAACATAACGTTTTCCCGACAATCCGCAACAATTCATTCCCTTTGGCACTGCGTTCATATGACGATATGGAGGCAATTTTGTGTATATAACCCGGCTGTGCTGCTTCCACATAATTACACCAGACAATACGCCCTGAGTCAATGCGCGATCTCAATAAGGTCGTGCGCGCGCATCTTGGACGTGGAAATGCGGACAGGCTTATCCAACACCCCTAACATGATTAATGCCGCTTTGGTTTGCGCAGGTACTATGGCGATGATCTTATGGGAACTGCAGAGGACAATGGTCGCTAGTGGGAAGGGCAAGATGCAAATCCGAGCCATCAAGATTGGGGATACCGGGATATACCTTCATGAACTTCTGGACGACGTGAAAGTGTGCATGCAAGTGTTGGAATCAAAGAGGTCGAGGTGGGAGTGGGCGGAAACGGTGTTGTGAGTGGATAAATCATGGTTTCGCGATTCGGCTCAAACAGCATCTCGGGATAGGAACAAGCTCAAAGATGCTCTTCCTTCCGACAAGGATGAGAGCTTCGAGAATCTGGACATTCCTACGCCCTCGATGGATGGGACAAACGCCGCTTTCCATCCTATGGTCTTTGATGACCAGGATCCTATCTCGAACTTTCAGGTCCTTCAGGATGGGTCGATCTCATTCACGGGGCAGCGCCACCAGATGGATGACATCCGACCTCCAGAACTTTTCAAGGATATCATTCCCGCGAGTCAACAACTGAACACGGGATCATCGGGTCAAAAGGATGGGACTCCGTTGTCGCATGGATCTGGTCAAGCCCAAACGTGCCGCCCGATTCCAGGAGTCCCATATCCAGAGAGTCTGCATCTCCGAACCTCGCTAAGCCACAGAGTATCTTCTGAGCAAGGGCGACTCGCCACACATGGAATACATCACCCCTCTCGACATGGTACCCTTCGATTTATCCCTCACGTATTTCCAGAAACGGAGCGGGCATCTTCGAGGTCCGAGTCTCTTTTTCAACCGCTCGCCAGTCAGCCACTCACATCCAATGTTCATCATCCTAGTCTCCAATGGCCAGATAGCCAACCCTCGGTTCAGGAACCCAAGCTTTTGCAAAGGTTCGACGCACCCCGACCTGATGCTCCACAAGATGGCCGGTTGGATAGATCGGTATATGGCAATAACCCGGTGCCACCTTTGCAACATCACCACCCGGTTAGGACGCGCACTACATCGCTGGTGAACAGACCTATTCCACCGCCACCAACAAGTGGAGAAATTTCGTCCTCCTGTAGCTTCTTGCGCAGAACATCTTTCCCGAATCTACAACTCCTGAAGGACAGCCACACTACGACTGAAGACAAGTCATTGGCAAATGTCGCGGTGGATACTTCACACCGAGGGATCGCTCCGCCCATTGAAATGAGTGTAGATATCCGACGTTCGTCTTCTCCAACTTCTCATAATTCCTCCACGACGCAGTTAAGGGATCCGAAACCTAGGTAAGTGTTCATGCCCTCTTTCCTACGATGTACATACTCATTGGTCATATACAGGGTGACAGATTGGGACTGTGACATCGCGCATCAAGTTCTGAAAGGTAATGAAAGAAACGATCAGAAAACCTCTCGTACAACAGAATTCCGCCATTGGAACAAACATCCTCTACTACCGCCTCCAGATCTATCGGAAAAAGACGACAGCCCATGTTATACCCACCATCAATTTGTGCATGAAACCCCGTTTTGGCGATCATCGCCTCCATCTTAGTGTTCTCGCATATTCACTCATTGGCAATCATAAATTTTCTCGTCATCGCTGTTGTGCTGTTGGTTAGCTTTCGTTTCTCAATTTTTTTTTGACTTCATGTATATGTATATATAGTTAATGGGACTGAATCGCTCGGAAGATACGCCATAATATGCACGCATTAACGGTACCGCAGTTGGTACACTTTGATGAGATCAGATGGTCGTGAAGACATTACAAGTGATAGTATTACATGGACGTAGGCAAGTCATACAACTGGGGGAAGAAATATCAGGAGACATAGAAGTAAATGGAATGATAGACATACGCAAGACAGCATTGACACAACCGTCGTTTTCGGGGTTATTTGTGATCTGCGCGTATTTCCCGAAGACGACCTTTCCTCCGGCAGTTACCATTCCAAGTTCGGATACGTTGACCTCAATCACAGTTCCTTTGGTGAGGACACCGAGTTGTGTGTACATTGGCGACTGTGGATTCTTCTTGACGCCAAGGATTTGTAGTTGGAAGGTCGCTTTAAGGTCGGCTGAGATAGTATAAGAAAGGAACGAGTGCCGAGAAGTTGGAGGCACGTACGGTGAGTTACATTCGCTTTTTTGTATCGCAATGCCATTGGACGAATGAAACGCTCCATTTTGACCGGTTTGCGAGTGAAACCTTCACCGACAAAAGTTGCTTTGGTCACCATACGTTTCCACGACTTGCTCTTGCTCTTTCCAGTCTTGACTACCTTGAACATCTCATCCTCTGCAATCCCACGGACTTTGGGAAGGGGAACAGCATATTTGGCAGCCTTATCTTTTCGTTTCTGTTTGATTGCCGTAGACAGCGCCTTTGCGTCCTTTTGGCCTTCGCGGTCGAGGAGATAGGTAGGCAAAGCACCATCGGGAACGGTACCAGAGTCGGCTTGCTTAACGTTGCGCTCGTCATGGGCTTTGAGGGTCTTTTTCATCTGAACCTTTTCCCTATGCCGCTTGGCATGGAGGAGCTTGGCCTTCAAACCAAAGGTTTTCTGGGCAACGGCAGAGGATTTGTGGGCAGCACGGGCCTCACGTTTCCGCCTATAGTTACGTTGGGATGATATGGAGGGCTCGAGGATGGGAAGGTACGTACTTTCGTTCATAATAATCCAACCGCCTTCCATGTCGTTTGATGTGCTCCTCAATATATTCGTTCTAAATCTCCACGGTCAGTGCCTAAACAAGGCCCCGAGTCCCGTAAAGTTACCTGCGGCTGGAGAATGAAAAGAAATTGTCAGCTCCCAGTAGAATGTGAAATTGAATTAGGCATACCATTGCTGCTGAACGAGATTGTGAAGCAGAGCAAAAGAAAGTCAATCATGAAGTGGTAACCACGTGACATTAATTATATAATCCAGAGTTCACTCGACGTGTTAGAACACAGTCTGCACGTGTCGGCGGGGAGTTCCACCCAACTCACTTCCTCTACTCACAACACCTCCTCACCAAGAACATAGACAATGTGGCAAGACAATACGAATCCATATGGTGCATCCTCATCTCAAAACACATACTACCAAGCTTCCATACAAGAGCCACTTCAATTCTATGCGCCGAGTGCGAGCATACACGACCCTAATGCATTCTATCCTGGTTCACGCCCCAGCTTGGATGGGCAGATGGCGCAAGGCAACATTGCACAAGGAGGCGGCTATGGCGGCTCTATTCAATCGCCGGGTGGCTGGTGGACAGCGTTTGGCACTGGCGGATTTGAGGGCGAACCTCCACTGCTTGAAGGTACATTTCTATGTCGTAGACAACATATTGAGCTCATTACTGTTCCTTGTTGCAGAACTCGGAATCAATTTCTCACACATACGTGCCAAATCCATGACAGTTCTAAATCCGCTCCAGCGTGTTGATGAACGTATAATGGACGACGCGGATCTGGCTGGCCCAATCATTTTCTTCTTCTGTTTTGGTATTTTCCTTCTTTTTGTAAGTACCTGCTGAATGACGCCCAGGTCATTGGCTGATATGTCATGACAGTCTGGAAAACCTAATTTCGGGTACATCTATGGTGTTGGTCTCTTTGGATCCGCCTCCATGTACACTCTCTTGAATTTGATGTCAGACCATGGTATCGACGCGTATCGTGTAGCTTCTGTGCTTGGATATTGCTTGCTCCCTATGGTTGGTGTTGGTGCCATTAGCATTATGATTCATCTCGAGTACGTTGATGGTATTCACAGCTTGTTTTCGTTTCGCTAACCATTTCCATCATAGTGGCACATTTGGATACTTAATATCACTAATATCTATTCTCTGGTGCACGTATGCTGCGTCGGGAATTTTTGTTGCTGTGCTACGCATGTCCGAGCAACGGTTGCTCGTCGCATACCCATGTAGCCTACTCTACGGGTGTTTCGCTCTTCTCAGTGTGTTCAGTGGAACAAAGTAATTCCGGACTATTTTATTATTCCTATTCATTTGCCTAATATACATCATGGCCTTGTCATATTATACAGTGTGGCATTGGTTCAGATGATAAGATGAGGCACAAAAGATCCATGTAATAGATTTAAGTCATTGTCAAATAAAAACCCATCTGAATCCTCAACGAAACTGAAATATCTTTACGTGTCTGTTTTCAGCTGTTGGCTGTATAGCTTCAACAGAACTTCCATGATCTCCTCGAGAGGTGTGGTTGCATACTCGTTGACATATTGCGGTAGTGAATCTTCCAGATTGAAACCTGCTTTCTTCATGAAGAAGGGATGCATGACATCAGGCGTTGCTTCTCCCAACTGCCTCATCGTCAACCGCTCGATGGAACGTTTGCGCGGCTCGTATTTGATATCCTTGCGTTTAGCCGTACGGTCCGTGTTGGTTGGAGAGGAATCTGGCCCAGGGAAAGGTATTGCGGTCGTTGGTTCGAAGACCGTTGGGGGCGACTCAACCGTTCCTTGTGGGACAGTTGGGGGAACGGCTGTTGTGGCAGAGCGAGTCTGAGTGGTCGAAGAGACGGAAGGCGGGCTAGCTCCAGCGGCGGGAAGAGTGACTGACTTTGTCAGCGGATCCGCGAGAGATACATGTTCTGGGGATTTTTTGCGCTTCTCTACGGTCTTAGGCGACCCAATCCCTGAGGTCATTGACGTACGCCACTCCGCGGTGGCTCGCACCTGGTCCATTTCCCTGCTCATATTCTTCCTAAGCAACGTGAGCCACGAGTAGAGTGCAACGTTCAGAGTGATGTAAATATCGTCAACCTCCTTCATGCCCTGTCGGATAAAGTTGCTGTGGAAATCGTAGATCAGGCTCCTAGTGGTGTCCCCAACCAACTCCTCACTGAACATATGCATCGTCATCGACGGCAACCCAACTATCGTAGCCTCAGTGGCACCCTTGACAAAAGTTTCGAGCCATGAACGACACTCTTCCACTCCAGGCAGGGTAACATTTTGGGGCTGGTGTTGCGTATACTTCGAGATGATCATTGAGGAGAATGAAAGGTGTAGATCCCTTTGTGCAGGCGTCGATTCGGTTGCCATAAGTCTGTTCAGCTTTGCTCGAACATCTCTGGCTACGAACTGGGCCATCTCTGGGTCTTCCATGCTGCGCGGGAAGACAACTAATCGTAAATGATTCAACCGCAAACTTATAAATTGCTGAATAACGTAGGACAAGTCGCTGTCGGCTTCTTTGAATTTTGTTTTCGCGGTTTGAAGCATAGCTTCAGCAACGGCTGAAAGTGGGTTGTCTGGCTTCAAGGAACGCCTCCCTCGGAACGCTGCTGACTCCCTACTGGCACCTTCTCGTTGTGACTCGAGGTTAGCCTCGAACTTGTTGGCATAGGACATGAGCTTTGGAATGGTTCCGATTGTGACGGCTGCGACGATTTCCGGGCTGGTAACAATGAAGGAAAGGCATAATGGTCTTTCTTGACCCCCTGTCAGGGAGCTGGACGACCAATCGTCGTGGATTTCAACTTCGAGGGGTTCGGCGCTAATAAACCATTAGTCGTTATGTTCCTTCACAAACTCAAGAAACCTACTGGTAGTGGAGTAACCTCTGCCTGTCTGACTCCAAGGTGGCAATCAGCGGTCCACTAGTCAATCTGAGTTCTAGCATTCGCCCATCTACTTGCTTGAGAGATAGGATATCTGTCCTCCTAAAAGTCTCGAAGAGACAGTCGCGAACGCGAGCATGACCGGATAAATTTCCATCGGCTATGATAAGAAGCTCTTCCACGAATATTGCCACTTCATTGGACCTTTCAGTGAGCTTAGTTCTCATGACTGCTTGATTGAGATTCAAAGTGACTTTGCTGATGGATTGACCAAGGTCTGCTTCAAGGCTGATTCGGCGTACACGGAGGAGTACCATTGTGGTGAACGTCTGCTTGATTGGTGACGGCGTGACAAGCGGAGTGTTAGGGGTATACTTTAGTGGGGTCCTAGCTTCCGACGTTAGCGGATTGTTGAAGAGGGGGAATAGATCGAGCCAGACGGCTTTGAAACATAGAATATCCTGCAGTCTTGGGAATTTGACCTTGCCGTGGAACTCGGTGTCAAGAATGATGGATATCGAATTCCTGATGGGTTTTGGGGCGGACTCGAACTCCGTCTTCGAGAAAGAGACTGAAAAGGCGAGATTTCGTGCGTCAAGTTGGAGGCAGTCATCACTGAGGAATCCATGTTTCAGTCCAATTGCCAAACCGCCTACTGTTCCCGTGAACGCCACCTGACGTGCACCAGGCGATACATTGACAATAAAGCCACCGCTCTCCCAGTGAAGACCAGCGACGACGTTAACGTCCGGTTGACAAGTGAACTCCAGCTTTGAGCGGTCAATGCGTAAGCTGAAACTAACCCGCATACTCGATACAGCCTTGAGGGGTTCTTCTTTATCAGTGGATGCCGCGCTACTGGACTGCGACAAGGCGGGAGATAGGACCATCCGGGAGCTGACCTTGCGCATGCGAGTTTCGAAGTGATTGACCAATTCTGTCAGGAATGGGAGGAGAGTGGGACGGAGGACGTTGCGGCTGGAGTGGACTGTGCTCTTGAACATGAGAGTTGAAGGCTCTTGATCATGACTGCCGCCGAATTTCTGCAGGGCAGGTGTAGCACGGTATTCGGCCCAGACGGAGACAACTGGAAGGTTGAAGATTTCAGCTCCAACTTCAAGTATTTGCTCGTCAGTAAGCTCAGCGGCGCCTGTGGATAAAGTCCTACTCCGGTAGAGTCTGGTGGCAGAATTGCTGTACATGCGCACTTTTCCACTCAGGAACGTTAGCGAAGTGAAGACATTTGAAGTAGCGATGGCATGATAATGTTTCTCCAAAGCGGGCTTCTCAAGTTCTTCCGGAGGGGAAGGTGAACGTGCGGCATTGCTAGATAACTGCTCGAGTCGCTCTTTCCCTTGTCGGTAAACATCGATCAATGAGAAAACAAAATCCGCAATGGTAGAGTCCAAGTCCAAGATGAATCCGCTAACGTTGGCGTTGACCCATAGGTGGCGCGAGTCTGCGCGAAGGACGGAGCGCAGTTGCGCCTTCATTTCGGGGTAGACGAGACGATTCCTCGTAAGGTGTTTCGCGCCATTGAAATCGCCCGGCTCCGACTGCCTGAAGCTGGCGCTTTATGAGCAACCACTCGGGGACAACTGATAACGGGCTTACTCAGAAACAAACTGGAAAGACAACTTCTTCATGACTGCTTCCCCAGTTTCACCGTGCTTGATGCCAAACGCTATTGATGACACTGAAAATAGGAAAGCCCTGGTAGACGCATCCTTGACTCGATGTCGATGCAGTTGAATATCCTGCTCCAAGGTGATAGGGAAGGCTATTCCAACATCTTTGATTGAGACGTTGATGATATATCTGGCGAGCCCTGATGTCTGTTCAGCCTGGACATCACGAACTTTGACCTCGAAAGTTTTCATGATGCTTTGTGTCTTCTGTTTGAAAGTCGCTAATTCTTGGGCGCGCTGTTCCTTTCTCTCCAAGATTTCAGCCTAGCAGCAATATCAGAAATATGGACAATGTTGCAAAACACGGCACACACACCTGCAAATGATCAATGAAATCACCAATCTCCCCAATAGAACTGGGTTGCATGACTGCGTGTATCTTGGTGATCGCTAGTTCGAGTGTTTTCCCGTAAGGGAAACACTTCTGCTTTCCAGCCACAAGCTTCACATCGATGATAACAAAGACAGAACGGCGACTACGGCTGAAAGACTCTGTCACGGATCCTGTAGATCGGGGCGCCAAGGAGAGCGCCAAATCCGTCAATCCAACATCCCAACTGTCACCACTGTCACTTCGCAAGCCGCCTCCTATGTGCTGGCATTCCAGAAACATTGTCGAAGAAAATCCTTCGAAGCCAACCCGGAAGCCCCGCATTTTGAAGAACCCGCCGAACTTGAGCTGGGGCTTCGATCGTGAGGGCTGCGAGGATGATTTCCAGCGAGTCTCTTGTATCAAAGCAACGAGGTCATTGAAGTCTTGACCAAACTTTTGCTGAACAACGAGCAATGTATCCCAGTGAGAGGGCTTGACTTTGAGATTTAAGTAGTCAATAATAACAAAGGTTTGCACCAAACGGCCGTCGTAGTTGCCGCCAAGGGACAAAGAAGGGAAGGCAAGCTTCACTCGGCTACTTGGTGCCGCGTCTTGCACATTCTTTCTTGTTGAAATTTCGAGGACTGTGGATGCGATCTGCAGGCCGAAGGCGAGGCTGGAGGGGTTAAATGGCTGGAGATATGTGATCACGTGGTTCGCTTGCCAAGAAAGCCACGTTCCATGCATGACTTGCAAGGAGATTCCCATCTGGATAATCTGTCCATTCACCTGTAGCTGAGGCCGTCTGGCGGGAGAGCGGATTGAAGGAGTAGGGGATCGAGGTTCATCTGAAGGGATGCGAAGTTCTGAAAGTGCAGCTTTGAATGTTGCCTCAATCCCAGGGAGAAAATCGGCTCGCCATTCCTCTACAAAGCGGTACAACTTCAAAGCACTTCGAGGAACGCTGAGATGCAAGCCTCCGAATGAGAAAACCACTTTCGCACTCCGCCTGAGATTCTGCTCCTGGCGCATGACTGCACTGGCCTTCCCTTTGGTAAAATCAAATGCAGCAAGGATATCTTGGTCTGTCTCTGGTTTCGCCTTGTCGAGTGGTGAGCGAGCTTGTAGGTATATCTTGTCAAATAGAATGCTGTTGTTGAGGGCTTCGTCCCCTTGATCGGATGTTAAGGAGAATGAGGAAACAAATTGCACGACTTTCGCCCCAACCTCAAATATGAGATTAGCGCCGGCGGCTCGGAGTTTGATGGAGTTCAAAAGGACAGTCGCGTCAATATATAGTAATCCCGTAGCTTTATTAGACAAGGATGGCTTGTCATCAAGGGACTTGGGTTTGGCGGGAGTCGATGCCATTTGAGATAGGTATATGCGGCGGACTCGTAGGAGATGTTGGACGAAATTCATGAGGTGAGAATAGATAGTAAAGGAGATGGTGTCAATAGCGACCTGGACAGATATTCTTTTGACAGAATGCGGTCGTTTATTGCGAAGGGATATTTGTGACATGCTCGCTGGACTACTGAACGTGTGCCGTATAAGATCCAGGGGATGTGTTTGTGCGTAGATGTGTACGGCGGTGACGAAAAATTCATTAAAGGAAGTACCTGTGGGCGCAGGAATTCGCAAGCGGGTCTTCTGGAGCTCAACAGAGATATTTGATATTATGCGGGGAGTGAAAGTAACCAGATGGTCCTTTGGTTGCCTGATCTTGAGTAGCGTTTCCAGTAGAGTGGGATCGTGTGTGGTATCCAAATCTTGGTCCAAACTCATAAACCGCGAATGCAATGCTGACTCGAAATCATCAGGATTAAGGAGGTCAGGAATCATTTGGGAAGACAAAGCTTGGTTCCGTTCCTCGGGCGGTAGGTTGCGCAAACAATTACGAAGGTGAAAGAGGAAGCGGAAGGTGGGGTCGGTGCGCAGCCTATGGGGAATACCCTCTTGTACGAGGTAAGACGACTGGATGGTCGACAGGGGGTCTATGACTGTCAGGTTTTCTGACAGTCGCAGGATTTCGTGTATCACGTTTTGCATGACTACCCGGTTGTGTTTTTCAATAATCTCGAGCATCCCAAGGCTCTGGGAAATATCCTGTTTCAACGCGATAGCAGCCGCGGTAAGCAGCTCTGGACCACGGTGGCCAACGGTTGTTGTGAGATCCCCCCAATGTAGGTGGATTTTACTTGGCTGCGAATCAACCTCTAGACCGGTCACACGGCAATCGAAGATTGTTGGTTCGGTTGAAGGGTTCGGGACATTTTTTCCGGAGAGGGTATCTAATTGCAAGGACAACATTTGAATGAAGGATTTCGTCCTGGTTTCGGATTTCGAGAAAACGCCGTTGAAGCTAATTTTCTCTACGTATAAACCAACCTCCGCGGTGATGTCCAGTTTGGAAGAAACGTGACTTTCTTTCAGCTGTGGTGCAATTTTGGGATGTCCCCCTTCGGACGTGGAGAGGTTTTGGAGCACATAAACGCTGACAGCAGGGCACGACGCTTCTAGGATGCTCCGAGTCTCTCCCTTCATCTCTTCCTTCGCAGAGGCAGATATAAAGGAGGAGCACTTCACAATCAGGGCGTCGATTTCCAGTTCAGGACCAAGATGCTAACAATTCAGGTAAGTATTGGCTATAAAGGCAATTAACTTTCTTACAACTGAACACACTGCTTGTTGAATGTGTGCGGAAACGGGAACTAGTAAGGGCGTCAATCTGATATCGGCGGAACGCTTGAAATACAGTCGTGTAGTGGTAGTTCCCTGCTCCGAGTTAGGAGTGACGGTAACTGGATTTTGTAACACTCGTTGGACATCTGCAATGTAATCCTTAGAGAGCCTCGAAGCGGAACAGTGACCACGGTCCTGGATTTACACATGAGGGATCAATTTACCGGCAGAGGAAGAATGCTCTCACTTTCGTCATGATGAAAGACGGACCCTCCCAAAATCCAGGATCGTTCTTATGAGCAGCAGCGTAATGTCGTGTCAGATGCGCATAATACATCAAAAGGGACCCATCGCGACTTGGGATGCGACCTGCGGTTGTCAGCATCATTATTAACACGATGCCCTCCAAAGGTACGCACCTTCAAGATCAGTCCAATCACTGTCTGTAGAATCTCCATCGGTTAGATCCGCGTTGTCAGATTCATCACCGCTTGACATAGATCCCTCTTCATCTCGAATGTAGATCGGCGTCGATGTACGAGTTCTCCTAATCATTTAGCGTAAGTTTTTTCGGTCGTGATCATGGGCGTGGTTGACGTACGCAAGCCTGGCATCCCTGTCAGCTTCGGATATGACCTCCTCTCCTTCAGATTCAGAGACATTGATAGTAACTGAAGAACGATGCCGATGTACAGTAGGAGTTGGTTTCCGTGGTGGAGGTTGCGCTATCTGGACCTTGTGTTTACGAGGGTCGGGAAGTCGCGGTTGGGGAATATAAACGCCATTTTTGTGCATACTTCGACCTGAGTTGTTCATTAGCAAGACAGAGTTTGTAAGTAAAACCATGCCAACCTCCTTCCATTCGGCTGAGCATCCTTGCCGCACGGCCCGTCAGCTTGTCCTGCTCGCTGACGAATGCACGCTGTTTCTCTATGTGCTCTCTGAAACCCCGAGGAGCCGCGTAGACATCAACATAGAGATCTGTGGTAACATCCGCTGCTTCCAACCACGCGTTGCGTTCGGCGGATGCATTCAACAAAATCTTGACACCAATTTGAGGTATGCGCAACCCAGTGGATTTGCTATAATTTTTGCCCCCAACATCGTTACTGTCCATCTTCACCCCGGATTTGCAGATGATTTGAAGTGCAGCACCATTAGCCCGTAAGGTCATTTCCGCTGATTTGACATTGACTTTATAGAAGGTTACTACCGGAAAGGATGAGTGACAATAATCTCTTGAGCACCGCCGTTACTTACTATCTGGATCGATGGCAGGCATATACTCGGCGGCAGGGGCATTGGCTAAGTCTAGAAAACCTAGGCCAAAAGATCTCCCAGCGTGGGCCAAGATTTGTATATCCGAAAAGGACATGTCCAGTTTTAAATGGCCAAAACTCATTTCCCAAATGCACAGATATGTCGAAGTCCGTGGCATTGGGCCAAATAGTCGGTTCGCGACGATGTCCATACCTGAGGTTACGCTCTCAGCCCTGGAGGTATGCAACGTAATTGTTGAACTCACCATCAATCATTAAAACCTTAGGACTATTCTTTGCATGGTCATAAGATAGCCTATTGGGGAAGTGATAGTCTATGTGACCATATATGGTGGGCGCATTAAAGGTCATTTCTACGGATGTGTTGGCTTCTTGTGTACTTGACATAGGACATCATCTGCTCACCAAGGAAGAAGTCGTGCAATCTCAAGTGCAGCTGGAGTTCGGAGCTGGTCAGGACAACACAAGGTCCATCACCAGATGTTCCATTAATGGTCGGGGGTTGAGACACTTCGGTGCCGAGAACGCCTGCAGGAAACGCGAAAGTGCCCCCGTTAACAAAGACGGACATAGTGCATTGAAACATGTTATTCTATGCGCAGATGAGTGCTCTCCCCTGAATAAGTCACCATCGAACACTCACTTTTCCTTCGCGGTATTTCAGGCTGATAGGATCCCCCACGGGAATTTTCCTCTTCCTCTTGTCGATATACTCATAGAGCGTAGAGAAGTTCGTGAATGAACCCAGATAATTGTCACGTAGGACCATCCAATATCGTATGGACCAACCCAATGTCTGGTAGACAAGTTCCGAGAGCTAGAAGGAGGGATGTTATCTGAAGAGTTCTCTCAGGATATGATTAGAGGGGCTCACTTCAAAATTCAACGTGAGATGGTCAACAAAGTCGTCCCGAGTTTCGGAATAGTAATGATAGGACGCTTTGAGAACGAAAGAACCGACTTTAGCCAAGTTGCATCCTTCTGTGGGAACGTATGCAGCTCGAGTATTCCATCGAGGCAAGGAAAAGTCAACGGACAAATTCGGTGCTTTTGCAACGATCTGTATGGTGGTTGACTCTGGTATAAACTTGTTGGAAGGGATTATGACATTCGACTCGATTTTTTCTCCATGTAGGATCACCAGAGCTGTCAAGGTGTTTAGAATGCATCTAGAAAAGCGCAGACGTATGACCGCACCATTGTCTTCGCAAACGAGTGGTTTGTCAATGATGTTTTGATCATTGGCGTAGAGATTGATTTCATAACGATAGAGGTTGAAATTCACGGCATAGACTGTTGGGAACCATCGTTGCCAATCACTCGGAGGTCCAGAAGCCCAATCCTTCCCAAGGTCGGTGAACATGTTGATGTGATCCCGCAATAGGTAAAGAACAGGCTGGCGAAATGTAACATCTATAGCCCAGGTTCTTTCATCATTCCACTTCAAGGGCGACGGAAGGTCACCATGGATCTGTGGAAAAGGTGAGACGAATTCATACCAAACCATAAGTGACGAATTCTCACGCGACATGAATCCGCGGCCACCAAGCGGATGTCATTCAAACTCGAAGTCACAGAGATATCATCAAGATGGACTTCGAAAACGGCCTCGTATCCAGAAGGACCCGCTGCCATAGGCAACAGGTAATTGATCGATGAGCGATCTCCAACCACCACGCTGATAGATGCTGATTCCCTCCGTCGAGATCTCTTCGGTACCTCAACCAAACCATCCCATTGCCAATCCTGTGTCAACATTGAGAAAATGCGTCGGAGGTATGAAAAGGCACGCACCTTTGAAGCTTCTCTAAATGGAATATGCAACGTTGTCTCGTTTCTCAACTCAACAAATATCTGCAGAGCAGTCCATATCCGCTTGTCGCCGGGTTCAACAGGGCGCGTCTGTTCTGCTGACTGATATGTGGGAGGAAAAAAGGCTTTCTGTAGCTCCGCTCTGTGGAACATGGGAATACGTTGAGATAAATCACCCCTGAAAACATCAGGGACTTCCCTTACCTCTGACGGTCAGCCCAAGGCCCATATCTCACAAAACCACCGTGTACAGCCATTTCCAATACCCAATCTGGCGAGGTATCACCATTACCAAACTCATATACCTCTGGATGTGTTTGCTCTTCGACAGGCGGTACATCACCAACAACATCCACAAGATAAGCCATCTCCAACATTGGTGTTTCCAGGATCTTCCGCTCAACTGCATACTCCAATGTAGAGAAGTCTGCCCCAATGGGAGTTTCTTCCTCCACCCCTTTGCCTCGCTTGGAGTGTGGTTGTCTAGTGGTAGAAGCTCTGAAGTTTCGTTGTCGTTGACGATTGAGACCGTATCTGAGAGTGAGAGGATAGAGACTCAGCTGTCGCCACAGGCGTCGGAAGGAGCGATACGAGAGATAAGAAGATGCATTGCTGAGCGTAGGATATCTTTGCAACAGTGTCAGTCCTCCAGATGTACACAAAACATGGACAATACTTACTGGTCAACACGATCGCTGATCAACTCTCCAAGAGTCGACATGGGATCAACGTAGTGTTCATTTTCTGCCAGTTGGATAACGGCATTCCGGAACTTGAGTGCAAGGACTTGCTTGTACAAGTCATGCTTAGATCTTGCCTGTACACCCCGTCACTCAGCATGCCTCACACCCGAATTCATTGCAAACCAACCTGGGTTATACCGAACGTACCCTGGCATGAGTTGAACTCTGCCACGAGAAGGCTAGGCGTCGAGGTATTGCCGCATATAATGGCACCTTTCGAGACTTGAATGCCCAGAGGCAGGAGCTCCTTGGGATCGAGTACAGGTAGTTGTTCTTTGAGCCATGTGAAAGCTTGTTGAATGGTTGCAGGGACTCGCAGTGTCCGTTTAGGAAGCGGAGGTCCTCTGGATGGCGTTGAGTCTGAAACCCGAAACGAATGAACAAAGCACATGTCCAAGGGCGATTCCAACCCACCCCAACGGTTCAGCTTCTGTGAAGATCTATTCCGGTCTGTGGAACGAGAGGGGTTCCTGTTTAAGCCCTCCTCCATTTGAGATAGAATGTTGTCGTATGCTGCAGTGCGGTTATATAAAAACCATTCGAAACCTTGCAAGGTTATCTGGATGCGACACAATGAGACCTGGAAATCATGCTGGTCTATGCTCGTGGCGTAAGTGATGTTGCCCCCATAAAATCGAGTGGGGACATCTACGTACGGTCTTCCCCTTTAACATATAGTTTATCCTCCGTCATAGGTCTCCGAATCCAATACTGCCATTGAATTTGTCCTTTAACAATCTTTATTGTCTGATTGCTGGAGTGGTAATGGACATCCTTCAGCAATATTCTTCCAGTCAGTATAGAGAAGTGTATAGAGCCTATTCAAGCTCCACTCGTCAGAATAAGGGAGTAAGCACAACGAATAAGAGTCTAACCAATTTCAACCCAACAACTTGAGCCCTCCTGGTTCCAGTACAAAACCCGGAACACCAAGCCCAGGGCGAGTCCAAGGAAACGGTTCCAGTAGAAAAAGTAGAGAACAAGGGCGACAGCGATACATATGCATGATATCAGAAGAAGCCGATCGAGCATGGTGTTTTCTGGCGATTAGGCTCTGCAAACGAGCACGCGTAGGTAGCCAGGTCGCGTCGGAACAAAAGCACTAGATAGAAGTACGAGATCCTTGAGTTCGAAGAGGCGGTACGGAAGAATGAGAGTTCAACGTTCGACGTTAGGTTGACATTGGGAGGAAGGCAAGTGTTCCAAACAAGCTCAGTCAGACACTGAGCCCAGGATGAATTGAATTCACGCGCTGACTGAATTCAACAGCCTGATTATATCATCGGCCACAACTTGACTCACACCACCATGAACGCTGCGAAAATCGTCAGGGATTCTCAAACTCCTCTCAAGAAATTTGCCTACGCCACAACCGTCACATGCTCTGCCCAGGCCTCAACCTATGGCAAATGCATCACAGCAAATTATATGGACGTAAGGAAGGACATGTGCAAGGAGGAGTTCGCAAGATTTGCTGAATGCCTACGCACTACTGTGAGTTCCTACTGAGACCACATAGAGAGACTCCTTAGAAACCCCATGCCTCGCAGTTGAAACGCAAGTGGTGAATGTTAATTCCCGCCAACTAGCCTATCCGGCATTCACGAAGAATGTATCCCAACTATCCCAACGATAAAATAGCAGGTCTTATACTATAACAACCTATCCCAAACCTCCAGGAATACGTCCACCACTGTCATTCCCTCCGCTCCCAGCTCTTTGAGTATTGCCACCATCACCACCAGCACCCCGATCTCTTCTAGCTCGCGCATTAGCGCGCATAATCATACGCAAACCGGCAGGGATTGGTAGAGAAGTTGTATTTGGCAAGGGGAGTAGGGAATCTGAGCGTGCAGTCACAGGAGGAGCTGGATTCCGTAACCGGCTCATGATGGATGAAAGTTGTAAATCGACAATACATGGTGTTGGGTTCCTCTTTGAATCTTTTGTAACGTCAGTTTGTGGGGTATCGGGATCTGGTGGCGATAAAAGTCGAGAGGTAGTTGCGAGCGGCGGGTGCTCGTTGGAAGGGGTAGACAATGGTGACGCTTCAGGCAGCAGCGCATCAGGCATTTCTGTCTCCGTACTCGTGTAGTAGAGCTGCGTTTCATATGAGATGGTCGTAACCAGTAGTTGTAGAACAAGTATGCACAGGTCCAGCGAGACGAGCTGTAGTCTCGAAGGCACATAAGCTAGATATGACATGGTCAGAAGAACATTACAAGCTATGGTCGACGAACGGCTCACACATCCCAACGAAGTCAATGACGAGTGCCCGGCCTTCCGACGCACCCCGCAGAGCGTGTATCCAGAGTATGACGGCATTGAAGACCAAGATAATGACAAAGAAGACTCGGAGGGAATACGTCTGGTCGAAGTCTCTAGGTCTTCCGCATTGAATTTGTATAAGCATCCGTGCAAGATAGATGAAGATGGAGGGAGACATGAGGAAGGATAATGTGAAGAGTTGCTGCAAAAGCGCGTCGAGCTGCGACACGAAATTGCATGTTTCAGTCTTGCTGGACTCTGGTACTCTGCGCTAGACTCACTGAACGGACGAGGTGCTGGCGCTGAGCATAGTAGCGAGTGTGCATGACATGTAACTGATCAGACTAAATGCAGCCCGACGAGAAACTGCGACGACGAGAGGGCTTGCCGAGTGCAAGCAACGGGGCTCAGCAAAAGGGCTTGGAGGGACTGTACATTCAGAGGTGAAGCGTGCACGAGATGACATTTCCTTGCTTGTTCTTGTGTACCCCCCCCCCTTTTTTTGGTCACACAAGTCATCATTGCAAATGTAATAAATACAAACCATGAACGACCAAGGGTATCCACAATGTCCCAAACGAATACGAAAATTCATCACATTTCAGAGTCAGGTCTCCCTCCAGCTGGATATGTATACGTGTAGCGGGGGAGATCCTCGACCTCAGGTACATACGAGGTGATTGGACCTCCGACCGCTTTGGTTTCTGGCCGTCGCCTGGCTGCCTCTGCCTCGTCAATTGGAGACATCTGAGAATCAGTTCCCAACTCCTGTTCTGCCCTCTTTAGCCTAGCCTTTTCCTCTTCCCTAATTTCCTCGTGCGTCCAGGTGCCACCACCGTAACCAACCTCGATTGGTGGAGAAGGTCTTCCTCCATCAACAAACGTTTGAAAGCTGCGAGGCGCTCGAACTGGTGCTCCGGGTGGTGGAATCGAGGCTTCTCGATATGGATCGTATTCCGTCTCGACATTATCGTCGTATATTCCGGTAGGCCCTAGTGGTGCTAGTTCATGCGAACTTGCGAGGGTGGAGTACCGAGCTCTTGCAGCTTCAAGCCGGAATGCTTCTTCTATCCCTTTCCTTGTTTGACGTTTGTACATTTTCTCTCGGCTAAGTTGATTCACGTAGCGGGTCAGAATTATTGCACCATCTGTTTTCGATTAGATGACAACTAGGAAATAAACCAACGATCATGCTTACACATCTCAATCAAGAGAACCAGGCTTGCGACGACAAAATACGCCGTTTTTCCGAAAGACAGTAGCTTCATGCATTGCGACTCTGCACCCCCGGACCCATTACACAGCGCTTTATTGGCATTATCAGCAGTTCGAGAAACCACAACAAGGAACCAAATCGCGACGCCGACGTTGAGGACGAAGTGTACGTATGTGATGGTCGTGTAAACCCGTATAAAGCTCAGCTTGCGTACAACCGACCCAACAAGACTGTTCAGCGTTGACAACGATCCGGTGTACTCGAGCCGGAAGCACTTACCCAAATATTGACGCAGCAAAAAGAAAGGTTTCTACCAGGCCACCTATCACAAACGCAGCCTTAATCTCGCTGGTCATGTTGTGGTTAACTGCCGATTGTTTCATGAGTCTGCGCCAGGGTAGGAAGGGCATCGAGTGCTCACCTGATACTTCGTACCACAGCGCGATTGAAAGCACAGCCGAGAACACAATCCCCAAAACGGCCATGATAATAACACCTATACGAACAGGGATGCAACAGCAGAATTTGGTTCTGCCAAGGAAAAGCTCTCGGTAGCTGAAGGGCATGGAGTGTTAGAGATACAGATATGAGAAGGACGAGAAGGGCGGCGGGTTATATAGGTATGAGCAGCGGGCGTTAGACGCTAACCATGCTGTGGAAGCAGTGTCAACCGTTTCACCGCATCAGATCACACCAACATTAGGGATCCCGGTGCTTGGTCCGCATACAGAAACAGGATTCCCCGCCCTTAATATCGTTGCCTTGCGAGCACATATTGTTTCTTGTGGAGGTTGGGTGCAAAACACGCTCCGATAAACAGTACGAACTTGCCTCTCCATGACAGGTCCACTAACCCACATGGTAGCACCCTGATGATATGCCTGAGAAAAACCGGAGATATGGAGCCATGCTTCCGAGGACCGTCACCTGGAGTGATGGACACCGAACGGCGTAACTGAAACTAAAAATAACTGATGTGCTTAACGCCGGGACTCTCAGTCCTGTTGCTGATTAGGTTGGTTGGTTGGTTGGTTGGTTGGTTGGAATCAGCATTTATTAACCGCAACAAGCAAACTAACTGCTAAGACGCGGTGGACCAATTATATAGACAGACCCCCAGCTGATTAGGTTTTTCCTTGATTGTGAAAATAGGTTGTCCGATGAGATGATGACGTTTCGGATTGTTTTACGCTTCGCTGCAACCGAGTATGATGTGGCACAGTGGCAGAATTGTGAATTGACACGCCAACGTCCAACCGTTAATGCCTGGGACCTACTAGTACAGGACACTAAAAGGATACACCGCCGCTGCTTGCTAGCTATGTCCACCTCATTCCTTATTCGATGCCAACGCTGAGCCCACACTTTCCTCACCATGGGTGTGTTAATCTCTTCCACGACTTGAGCTTTAGCGCGTCTACTATCCGTGAGTTCCCTTTCTCTCATACCTGACGGGTACTGAGCTAATATGTCCCAGTTTTTTTCTATCACTGTTCTCCTGTGTTGCCTAGTCCCTTGAGCATCCAACTCATTCTCTTTTTACATTGTCACTAATCAGGCATAATGCAGCAAACGGTCCCAGGAACACTATCACAAGATCATCAATCCTCCTGATCCAAGAGACTTGACCTTGTATATTCCTTTTTTCTTTTTCTATCCACTATGACTTAGATAAGCCACAGACCCATGCTTACAAGTACTCGAGCAGGGTAATAGGGAATACGGGTTGAAGTCCGAGGTTGATTTTCACACGTGTGCGCACGAAGTCCAGCGCTTCTCGATGTCACATCCAAGCTATTCCTACAGACTTTTGAAAGCTAAAAACCTTCTTGAGCTGTGTCAACGAGAAATGCAGGAATATATTGTCAGAAAGCGTGGGAATATTTTCCGGTCTAGACAAAAACACCCAAAATGCGGAATTTCCTCTCCTCACAGAAAAGACTTGATGGCTCACATATAGACCATGTCTGTGACATTGTACGGCCCGGTCTTCACCTCAAGTATGGTTTCTGTGAATAACCTACTCGAGGCCATAAAAGCGATATATTTATGATAGTGGAATCATTTTGTGTAACGCGCCAAATTGCCAAATTACTTGACGCGATCGCATTTGGCGCTTTAACTCGGTTATTTGATCTAGAGGTTGTCTCCAAACAGGAAGGGAATTGATCGCTTTGCCTTTTATATCTCCTACTTCTTCTATACTTCCGTCTCTTTGCTCTGTGTCAGGTTTACTCGACGGTCCAGACACCCCGACACTCCTGGGCTATGGACTCGCAATCTAAGAAATATCCAGACGCCATGGAAGTCGATGACGATGGTACGGTGTCTTCCAAGAATGCGACTGTCCGCCCACGTGCCATGTCGGTGCCCTACAATCCTACCTTACCCAATTATACTGTTGGTTATGTCTACTCGTCGGAAATGACCACTCACCTGAAGCTTGGCAACGACCCCCACCCGGAACAACCGCAACGCATAGTTCGGATATGGAAAACGCTTGCTGAGCACCAATACACCAAGAAGATGCTTTGGCTGCCAATTAGACCGGTCAACCGGGAAGAAGCTCTACTGGTTCATACTGAAGACCACTGGGATAAAGTGCAAGCCATACAATGTAAGCCTATCTTGGTTTTTGAGGTGTGCATCGAATATAATTACCGAAATTTGGTTTTGTTCAGATATGCAAGATCAACAAATTATTGATTCTGAAGCATACTATGAACAGCTGTCTCTGTATGTCATGGCTGGAACCACTAGAGCAGCTTTGCTAAGCTGTGGTGGTGTTATTGAGGCAGCCCTAGCTGTTGCACAGGGCAGACTCAAGAAGTCCTTCGCCATCGTCAGGCCTCCCGGACATCACGCGGAGCCTGACGAGCACATGGGATTCTGTTTCTTCAACAATGTTGCCGTTGCTGCTCGCGTTGTTCAGCAGTTGACGCCAATCAAGAAGATCCTAATTCTGGACTGGTATGCCGTGTGTCAACTTAATCGAAATCGGCAAAGCTGAGATGAAGTCTTAGGGACGTGCACCACGGTACGACCAACAAGTTGGTACGATATAGCCAGCTCAGACTATGTCCACAGGTAATGGTACACAGCGAGCCTTCAACGATGATCCTTCAGTTCTATATATTTCCTTGCATCGTTATGAGCAAGGGAATTTCTACCCTGCTGGTCCCTTTGGTAGTATGCAATCATGCGGGGAAGAAGCTGGATTGGGCTAGTGAGTGGCCTAATGTGTGTGTGAACATTGTTTGACACGTGCAATCTAGTTCCGTGAATATTCCATGGCCATGTGCTGGGATGGGTGATGCCGACTATATCCACGCTTTTCAGAAAATTGTCATGCCCATTGGAATAGAGTTTGCTCCGGATCTGGTCATAAGTACGCCTCTTCAACCTACCTTTATATATATCGGGAGCGATAATTATACTGGTCACTAGTCTCTGCGGGATTTGACGCTGCCGCTGGTGATGAGCTCGGCGAATGTCTGGTTTCCCCTGCTGGATACGCTCATATGACCCATATGTTAGCCGGGCTGGCCAATGGTCGAATGGTAGTTGCTCTCGAGGTTAGACTCCCCACTGAAGCATCCGACTCCCAGTTTGATCATATTTCTCCCCAAGGGTGGATACAATCTCGACTCAATTTCGGTGTCTGCATTGGCCGTGACCAAGGTATTATTGGGTGAAGCCCCTGATCAATTACCGCCCATGACGGCCAGCGAGGAAGCTACAGAAACGGTCTGGCTAGTGGCAAAAGAACAGAGCAAATACTGGAAGAGCGTGGATCCCCGTGCCTGCGAACCTCAAGAAGGTAGTTCCCCGCCTCCTTTCTGCGCTTGATAATAATTAAATTGCGTGAACAGACATAGAAGATATCACCTTTTCGATACCCGGTTAGCCTATCCTTCGGGAATTGATGGTCTTATGTTAACACTATTACAGAAATTCTCAAAGCACATCGTCAACATTACCTTTATACGGAGCATGGAATGATGCGGATCCCCCTACTTAGACAGGAAATGGAACAGCGATTATCGGCACAAATTATGTGCAGGTGAGTCAGTAGACCGTCTTCTCATCTTTTCAAACTCAACCCCACCAGCTCGGATTTATTTACCAACAAGACGCTGGTTGTCTTTATTCACGAATTGTACGTTTTTCTATTATTTTCTGTCATTTTCTGTAACTCACCTCTTGTTAGTGGTAACCTCCGCATGGAACTTGAATCCTCAGCCACATGCGATGTTGAGATAGAGAGATCTTATCTAGTATGTTGGAATTTGACCTCTATCAAGCGCCCACTTATTGTCCTAATCTTCAGATTGATTTCTCCAAAAGTCTCATCGAATGGGTGAAAGTCGATGGATATGCCCTACTTGATGCCAACCTATTCCCTAGACCCGCTACGATCATATCTTCCGTGAGTTACAACACTCATTGTAGATTCAAAAGGGCCGTTTATTGAGGCCTCTTTCCATAGCGGTCAAAATCGGCAGAGGATATAGGTCAAGACACCCTCGTTTACATCTGGGACAATTATATCCAGTTCGTCCACCTGAAGTGTCTGTCTAAACTGGTTTAACTCATCTCTCAGGCTTTCTGGGGCGAGCAACATCGTGCTCATTGGGCACGGGCCAGGATGCCAGGCACTTGTCAACTTGATGGACCGGCGGTGTGAGTCGGTTACTCCCTTGCCCGCCCGTCTGCATTGTAACATCTTAACAGCGTCGGGCATCATAAAAAGTGTCAAAGCTGTTATCCAGGTGGTTGGACCACAGAAAATGCCCACAGTTCCCATGTCGTCCGATGGTATTCGAGATTGGTGTCGGAAGGTTTGTGGGCAGCCCACCTTGTATTTCTCATGGTTAATAGCGGCCCTAGCATTCCTTCCTGATTGTCCCGTCGACACATCCCGCCCTCAGCCCTCACGCAAAAGCCAAGGTTCTGCGTAGACACAATGCTGTAATATCCATTGGTATGACAACCCCGACGTCCCTTGATGTTTACTGATTCAATTTGCAAAGACGAAACCCGCCAAATCAAGCTGATTACGACTGGTCTACCTGCCATCAAAGAAATTGTCTATCAAGCAATTAGTGGAAAACGTGTCAACAACACTACCACTAACAATCCACCTACGATCAAGGCTAATGCATGAGTAGACTGGTTCTTTTCAGTTCGTTGTCCTATTGCTATCCGTTCCACGCTGTGTATTTCATTTCAGGGTATGTACGATAATATTTACAGTAGATCAACCGTATTTCTACCTTCAGATATAATGGCAGTCGGTTTGCCTTCAAAACTCAAAAAGTCGCCATGTGCGACAGCAACTAGGTCAGAATTTCCTTTCTTAAGACCCAAGAGTTTCTCGAGATTGGTGGAGGCCAAGGCAAGGGCCTGTTCATAGGAAATGCGGTCTTCTCCCGCTTCGAGTCCAACCTATACCCCATCAGTCGACGAAGAGTATCCGAAAGGGGAAGAGTATTCTTACCCAACCGGCGTCAAAACGAATATTCCGTGCACTCCATGATTCCTCAATGCCAATCCCGACTGTGACGTTATGACGGATCAAAGTAGCAACGGCATTCTCCTCAGTGAGCGGAGGTCCCGCAAGGATTCTCCTAGATTTCCATGTGTAGGGGAAAGGTCGGACAGGACGCAGAATAACACCAATCCCAGCTCCTCCGATTTCTTGTGCAAGGAGATGAGCTTCCGCCGCACCGGCAAAGGTGATCTGAAGATGGGTCTTTGTCTCAGACTCAACTTCTCGTTTGAGAGTGATCAAAGTTGCCATGATATCTGCGCTTTCGACAGCGACTACCAGGGGTATTTCACCCTATTAGAGAAACCTTGAGTGACCGGAAGTCATTATGCAAAACACGAAAACTGACCTTGACGACCTTCTCGAAAGCTTTTCCCAAGTCGCCTTTGCCCTCGCCACTTAGAAGTCGACGAAGAAGGGCAATCTGGGTGCTAACGCTTGGATTGGTGGAAGCACCAATAGCAACGTGAAGTGCAGTTTCATCTTGGAGTACAGCACCATTCGAGAGCTTATGGAACGCTCCGGTCGTGAAGGCGGTTCCTAGCCCTGACAAGAAACCCGAGGATATAGGGGAAGAAATCCCGGCAGTCACTCCAGAATGATATGCGAGTCTGAAGAAAATTAGTCAGTATGGAGGAACAAAAACGCTTAGAATATGGCGTTGAGGGCCACGCGTCTCACAATGCGTCGCGGGAGTAGTACTGCAGTCCGTCCACAGCGCGGATAAGGCTACCGTCTCCTCCAAGAATGTTTGGAATGTCGGACTTAAGGGGATCAATGACCTTTCCGTCTTTGGTTGAAGATTCGCCTTGTATATCCCCAAGACCTAAAGGGCTACCAAAGCTGGTCAAGGCAGGCCTTCACGAAGCGTGTGAATGAGGATAGATCGCAATCGGGACCACAGAATTCTAACTTACGCGACACTTCCTCCTTGTAAGTCGATTACCTTAGTTTGACTCTTGAAAGCCCTGGCCGCCTTCCCGCAAATGCTTTCCAATCCCACGCAAACAACCTTACCCTTTTTGGTGAAGACGACGCCCGGCTTGCCAGTCTCACTCACAGAATAAACTTGCGAGATCTCGCAATTATGACCCCGCATGTGGACTCTGCCGACGTTAGTGAAAAGCACGTAATCTGCTTGTTCTGCGTGGGGTGCAAGAGGCGGTAATCCATCATACTTCACCGCCAGCTGGGCTTCCCTGTCAAAGTTGGGCGTCTTTGGTACCTTCTGCGCGCGAGTGGGCTTGGGTGTGACGTGCGGATCCTGAAGCTGGGCAATACCGTCGATGAACACTTGCTGTGGTGCAGCACCAAGCGCAAGCGGGTGGCTATCCCAAATCACGACATCTATAAAGAACGACTCAAAAAAAAAAAAAAAAAAAAAGGGCGTGTAATGGGGTGATATTACTCACCAGCATCATAGCCTACGTTATGCCTCTTGATCAGACCATACCTCATTAAAATAGCTCATAACTCACCTGTCTTGATGAACCCAATTCTATGGTCCAGTCCCAGGATCGTAGCTGGTGTTGAGGTCACAGAAGCTATGGCAAGGTTGGAGGCTAAGCCATAGTAATGGGCTTGCTGAGCCTCATTAATTAGATATCTTGAATTCAGAACAGAGTGGTCACTCTAAGAGCATGGCGTCCAGCGGTACGTATCATATGGACTGTAGGACCGACCTTCATAACGACCTGTAGGCCATTGTCGACCAGAATGCGTGGTGCAAATTCAGAACCTCTGTAAGCTTCACGTTTGTACCTGGCGTTAGTGGCGAAAAGAGCAACACCAGGAGGGTGGCCTTTATAAGCTCCTTTAGTTTGCATGCTAGGCGCGTCATCATCATATGACGAACCGTATGCTTTTTTCAGTAGATCTGGGACCAGATATGTCTCGTGCGCATGGTGGAAGGCAGCTATAGAGAATTTGAATTCATTGGTGATCTGTCCATCCATTAGATAACAAGTGTATCATACAAATATGAGTTACACACCCGGACCATGCCATCCAAATCAACCGCTTCGTAGCAGTGGTTGTGAACCTAGTCATCACATCAGGTTTTTTACTTAATTTCTGATGGGTAAGGTCCTACTTTGACTCGTCCTCGCAATACATCCACCAGTGCCTCCCATTGAAGGTTTTCGGGGAAGGGGCCAAGATTATTCCATTGTCCGGTAAGGGCTTTCTCGCAGTAAGTATCTTGTTCCTCTTTAATCATCCGAGCGGTATCGTATCTGAAACGGAATTGAGCCCCTACGTGATATAAGTAAAACTGTGATTACCCTTGTCTGAAGGCCCAGATCGTATCCATACGAGTTCCTGAGTAAACCCGACCTGGCGGAATTCAGTATGAGAGAATACACGTAGCAGAAGAGAGAACAGTAAGAAAACATACTTGGGTTTTCACCTAATCAAAGAGTTGGTCAACTGATCCGTACCATTATTCGTTCTACGCACCACAGGCATGCCTTACCGTGGGTTAATAACAAGTGAGATATAAGCAGGGTAGCAACTCACTTCATTTGGCGCCATCGCGGTGGCAAAGACGGGTCGACGTAGGTTCCATTTATGGTATACGGAGGTTCAAGCAGCATTGAACTTGTCGAACGTTCAGAAGTAGGTCTTAATTTGATTGTGAATGCCTGGCCGCCTAAAGACGCATCTTTCAGCCGAAACCGACAAGTCTGGAATACGGAGATTTACCGATTGCATCAGCAGACCCTGGTAGTATATTAGCTGTTGTGAGCCCTCCAGAAATGGAAAGCTGGTATGAGTCATCATGGGTATTTAAACCGTCCAAACTACGAAGCCATGGAAGAACAAGCCCTTTTAACGAGTTGGTGTCATCAGCACCTTTGAGCCCTGGGGCACTCCCCACACCGAGGTGTGAATGCATGTCCACAATCCTATCGCTTCAAAGTTAATCATGAATGGTGTGAGAGCGAGTTTGACTGCTCACCCAGGAGTTACCCAAGCTGCCCTGGCATCCACCGTAACAAGCTCAGAAAATACATCCAGATCCGATGGTTCGATATCTCCAATAGCTTGAATGATTCCTTTGTCTATCAGGATGTCGCCTTTGATTACTTCATAGCCCGAGACGCGTCCAGTCCAGATAGTCGCGTTCTTGATAAGAGTAGGAGGCGTTCCGGACTCGAAACGATCGGACACAGTGCGTTCGTAGAAGTTGTTCGGGGGAGCTGCCGGAAGTTTCAACTGACGACACTTGCCCAAAATTTCGTTGGCATTAATTGGAACCGCCTGGAAGCGTGAGCCCGAATAGATATTATTGGCTTGAAGACCAAAGAGTGCCGCCAGTCCCACAGAAAGGGTGACAGGAACAAGCAGACGCTTCTTGAGGTACCTGTTCGACCTCGAGGATGCGGCAGTATTCGGTTGGGGAATCTTATCCATTACGTCGGCCGACGCGATGGTGGTGGGCAGCAAAAACGAAAATGGGCAAAGAAAATCACACAACTTCCCCGCAAATGACATTCACCCCTGATTACTCTATTTATAACACTCATGCCACCTACTCACGCACCTCCTGTCGTTGTTCCAAATTCTGGTAATAATATCATCGTAAACCCATGTCAGGTGCGCTTATATCTCAAAACAGGATCACTGAACCACTTACATCCGTGTTAGAGGGGAAATCCAGTTCTGGAACGCATACGAAATGTCGGCAAAGAGTTTGGAGACATCGCCGCAGACTATCAGGTCGGTAGGACAGCAGGCGTTTTATTCCTCAGGTGAGGATGGCGTTTTCCATATGTCGTAGCTTCTTATGATCAACAAGTCTTCGCTATCATCGCCTTCACCCAGAATACATCCACACCCGCATCGAAAAACTGGGACACTCATATGATCGTCGCTTTCTCTTAATCCTCTGCGATATTGTAGGCTTCTTGTCTTGAGTTTGATAAATTATCGCCACTCAACGCCGGTTCTTAGACAGATCACCGTGATCCCATACGAGAACTCACCAAGGTCAAACGATCATTCTATATACTGCTCTCCTCTGATCCACCCGTAGTCATGCCTCATCAACAACATCACGATCATTGTCGCTTTTTCGTGGGTTTCCCCCGAGAGCACAAAATTAAAGTATTTCTCACTTCTGTTCGCCTACAGGAATGACGAGGCTGCCCACTACCTCTCTATGTACAAGCAATATGAATCCAAACCACCGGACATGATCAAGGAACGCGTCGACAAAGACTACAGCACAATCCTACGCAGCGCTTTGACCAGTATTCCCAAAGTCAACAAAACAGACGTAGAAACACTCCGCTCGACATTCGGCGTACGTCGCATGACCTTCCGACCAATTTCCCTGAGTCATCCACTGACCCGATCACAGAGCTTCGCGAATATCTCAAAAGCAACCTCAGATCAGCTTCGCAACCTTCCCGGGTTCGGACAAGTCAAAGTTAAGAATATCGAAAACGCGTTCAAGAAGCCATTTCGTAACGATGCTACTACCAAACTCACTGATCTTCGACTCCCCAACACAACGCAAACTACGCAAATACGTGAAATACCAGGTGACAAAGAGAAGACTAAGCAACCTCGGGTGCCCCCACCTCGGCAGCCACCGCGAGAATCGAGCACCCCTTGGGATATTGAGCGGGATCTGAGTCCTGACGAGATTTCGCGGGCACTCAACGCTGGCCCATCGCTGAAGCAGGCTCAACCCGATAAACTGCGGCCTTTTGACATTGACCTCGATCCCTGACACGGTGATTCCTCGGCGCATGTAGTACGGTAGGGTCTGCAGCGACCCATGGCGCATGTAATATTATACGTATAACTTAAACTTTTACAAAAACGAAAAGGTAAAGCAGGAGCCAATTAGCCAAATACTATAGGTTGAAATGATTAAAGAATAAAGTGTTGAACTTAACCTGGAATGTAGAGGACATCAAAAGGTAAACGACGTGAACGAAAGAGGTCAACGCAATCACTTCCGACGGAAATAGTTCTGTATATTCTGGTTGTTCTTTCTCCGATTTTGCGTGACAGCCTGATACTGATACAGAATTCGAAAAGCTGTTTGGAATATGATAGCCTTTGTTCGCGACCGATCCAGATGCGCTGCACGGGTATCCTCTGCAAATACCGGGGTTATCAGTATGTGGTACGTGTTTAACCGGGAAGGAGAACACACGGATTCGGCCATGGATTTTGTAGAGTTTTTCATGCAGAGCATGCACGAGCGACTGATCCTTCTCCTTAGCGGGACTCTTTGAGGGAGACAACATGCTTTTGCTGGACTCCTCTTGTTCTAGATACTGCGGGATGGCGGTGATGGCGACAGCCAATACGCATGTCCAGCATGCCATATCAACATAATCAGTCCCTTCATGTATCTCGAATTTGCCTGCAGGACGAGGAGAGTCTTGAGTCGAAGTCCCAAGCATGGTCATAATCTCAGAGAGTGGCGGTAGAGGGGAATACTGTGACTAGCGCTGAAGGGTCAATGAAAGCTAAATGACAAAGAAAGGCAGGCATAATACCGGGAGTAGTGCAGACTTATTGGATAGCATGGCATGCGCCACTGAGCGAGCAATACGAGCCGTACGGCCAGCGCCGGTCGCGAGAAAGTTGAGTGCATACGACTTGTTTTGAAGCGTATGGGGCTGAATCAGATGCAGCACCTTGTTACAGATAGCGCTCTCCTAGATCATGCCAAATTTGAGAGTATACATTCTCGAGTAGTAATGTTTACATACCACATCAACATCAACATCGTTTTCCTGGCCGACAGACTGGCATACTTCGTGGATTGCCTGAGAAACCTGCAGCTTCATCTCATAATGCGATGAGGAATCCATGCCGATAAGGAGAAGAGCAGCAACTATGTCAGGTGTTTCCCTCCGATTCAGACGGCATGCCCTGATGTGATTTGAGCAAATTGCTGGAAGCGCACCACAAACGGGATCAAGCACTCACTTTGCAGCATCTATGACACAGAACATTAGGCGCTCAACTACGACAGAACGCTCATCATCTGAGATCCCACTGCGCGGCTCGTTGCTAACCACCCAACCCAGCCTCTCCAGGATGGAAAGTTTTGCACCGAGGGCACGAAGTGTGAACAACATATGTTCGAATAGAGGTACAGGCATCACGATTGTGGAGTTGCTTAGAACATTGGACAACACTCGGGAGGCCGAGAAGTCTAAGTTGTCGTCTCTCCGAGACAGAGCTAACGTTGCCCACTGTGAGGAAGGGGTCTCCCTGCAACGATTAAGACACTCACCCAAGCCTATCAACCAATTAACTACATTGATGCCTCCATCAGCATAGTTGGCCAACTCCAAGGCGCCGGTTTGCAACATCAAATGAATTAATTCCCGATTACCATGAGCAGTTGTTTGAGCGAATGCTCGCAGAGTTGGATCTGAACCCAGGTACTCAAGCGGCAGGAGTGCAACGTCGCATGAATCCATGAAATATGACTCCGAGATATCCCACAGTGTCACTCCAACCTTCCCCTGTTGCCGTAGGTGTTCCTCCTCGTCCTCAATCATTCTATCACCCTTGAGTATCTCCATGACTTGCTGCTTCTGCTCGTCGTCGATGAAAGGATTTCCAACGTCTTCCTTGAGAATAGGAATGTTGGTCTTCAACTTATTAAGACCGTCGACATCGTCGTCCGATTCGTCGTTGAGATTCATGCTCGCCAAGTCACGTAGTTGTGCTTCTCGATCTGCAGACCTCGCTCCATTCTTGCCGTCAATCACCTGTTTTTCTTTGAGGAGCGCATCCAAAGGATTTACAGCAGGTTTCTGTCTCGCTGGCGGCGAGGGTGCAATATCACGGTATAAATTGGATGTCGAGTTTGGCTTGTCCGACCCCATCTTCGCCGAGGGTTTCCGCAGATTATATCTTGTAGGCTTGGCAGGACTCTTCGCTTTCAGCGGGCTAAATTATCTTCAGCATCAGTTACTGTAACCATTACATAGCCACTCAAACGTACCTCTTCAACTTGGTGCTGTTGCCGAGACCTAGCCCATCTAAACCATCAAAGTTGTCATCTTCGTCGTCGGTACTGTCCAGACTCGCAATCTCCGAAAGAGGAGATGAAGGTTCTTGTGCACGAGATTGTGCATAAGCACGAGCCTTTATGTCCCTTATAATTTGTTCTGTCTTAGCCTTTGCATCCAAGGGTTTGATAGGCGATATCAGATGTATGTCATCGGGCCCATCCGTCGAAGGGGGTGTGGGAATGGAGGCGGTAGTTGCACTGAAGTTGGGTCGTGAAGGTGTAGAATTGTCCACCGAGTCAACAGCCATACTCCAATCGGTATCAAAAGGTGTGGAAGACTGCGATATAGGTCGCGACTCCACACTGGGTTCAGTAGGGCTATTCACGCTTGTGGACGGAGACGGTGGTAGTGTTTGCTGCCTCCAATGATCAACAGCTTCTTTGACAGCCCGAACGTCTTTCTGCTCTGGACGATTCTGCTCTAGTTCCTTTTCCTCCGATAGACTACTTGGCACCAAAGAGATGACCTCCAACTGATGGTCCGGAGGAGTGGAAAACCGAAATTTCTTCACCCGGGTTGTATCCGAAGGGGGCACTTGTAGAAACGAAGAATTGGGCACAGGAGCGGGTTCGGATCGAACATATACAACTGCGCTTTCTTCGACATCCATCTTCCCCTCTTTGAACTTGTCCATCTTCCCCTCTTCGAACTTGGATTCACATAGAATATGCTTTGACCGTTTGCTTTGCTTGCTAGGTTGAGGTGATGCTATGCTTTGGGAGCGGAAGCGCTTGGTGGAGGGTTGCATAGGGGAAGTGATATGAATGGTTTTGGTTGGGATAGGGGAACCAGCCCCAGCACGCTGGGAGTCAGAGGAAGCAGTGGTATTCGTTGGAGATTCGCTCCCCTGTTTCGTTCTAGAGTGCGAGTTGCAGGTAAGTGGGGTTGTGTTCTCTTTGGTGGATAACTGCCTCGCGTTCCACTGACTGGCAACAGTAGGGCGAGATGCGCCCGGACTAGCGCCTTGTGACAAGACCTGCTTCCTGGGGAAAAAATCTGTTATTTGCTTGACCTTCGCGTCGGGCGCATTTTGGGAGGATTTTTGAGCCTTTGGCATGCCTCGCCACAAGGGGGGGAGATGAGGCGAGTAGGGGTTCGACGCGTCAAAAACAGCGTCACTAATCAACTGCCAATGCATTAAATCAATATAAGAACACGTGACCATACAATCCTATTATGAATTTGACCCCAGCACAGCTAATGAATCCAGACGAATGGCGACTCACCGACAAGGCTATCCATACACCATCCATCGTGATTATTCGCTGCCTTAAAACGACCATGGCATTCCCTGCTAGTCACTCTACTTCACATGTCAGACCCAGCCTCTTATGGCACTGGGTGATTAAGCACTCATAGAAGATTGACAATAAGCCCAAGTACACGCAAACCAAAAAACTTTAACCGCGAACCTGACCTCCGATTCCAGGAAGCGAGCCATAATACAAAGCCTGTCCGTATCGAAACCCAAAAAAAATCCAAAAATAGGTGACAAGTTCAATCCCCTCGAATGAGGTTAACCAATCCCTGCTCCGGCGAAATAACAGCTACAACCTCAGCACCAAAATCGAGCAAATCTCCTCCCTTCGTCGCCACCAAGTCCATCCTCGCTGAGTCGCGCTCTACGCCGAGCAGTCTCTCAATGTTAATGCTGCCAATGCTGAAAGCTTCTTCCTTGGTAATTTGACCGCCGGATTCGATAGCAGCCTAATGTAATCAATACTAACTCTGGGTGAGAGCTTGCGCACGTACCCAGGCGATATCAAAAGGTAAATTGCGTGTGGCCCAAACCTGCTCGGAACCAATGCCAACTGTAACCCCATGTTTAAGTAAAATAGATAAGGTTGTTTCTTTTGTGATCGGCGGCCCGGGTAGTCTGTGAGAGAGACACAGGTTAACAACTGGAAACATAGGATCTGCAAGACGCACGTACATCCTCCTCTTTTCCCAACTTATCGGTAAAGGTTTTGCCGGTGTCAGGATAATACCAACTCCCGCATCGGCCAACTCCTTGGCGAGGAAATGAGCTTCCGTAGCCCCAGTAATGGTTAATCTGAGACTCCCTCTTGTCCTCATCTCGAATTCTGACTTGAGAATAAGAAGTGTCGCGATGATGTCTGCGTTGTGCGCCTCAACGACCAAGGGAAGTGAGCCCTATGGGTAAATCAGTATTAGTTTGGTTTCAAACGAACAAACATAACTCTGACACTTTTGACTTTATCGAAGTAAGCCCCCACAGCACCAGTTGCTGGCCCGAGAAGGAGGCGCCTAAGAGTGGCAACCTGAGAGCTTACGCTCGGGCGCGTGAAGTGTCCAATTGAAACATGAAGGCTGGTGATCTCCTGAATCATGGCGTTCTTCTCTAGCTTGTTCAATGCACCCAACGAGAAGGCGACCCCCAGACCTGCCGCAAAAGCTTTATGAGCTGGCGCTGTCACGGCAGATGTTACCTGCAAGAAGCTCAGAATCACAACATCCATACAATCCAGCCACGTACCCCTGATCGGTATGCAAGCCTGGAAATCAAGGTGAGCAAGGGTAATCTTCCAAAATTCAAGATCTTACAGAGCGCCCCGTGTTCCGAATTGCAAGCCATCTGCGGCATGGACTAGGAGAAAATCCCCTCCCAGAATCATGGGCACTGGCTGTACGAGAGCATCAGGGACAAAACCGTCGCTCGTCGAAGGCTCAAGAAGAATCTCTTCCAACCCCAAAGGTGCTCCGTACGACACGAATCCAGGAGAGACAGAACCTCCATCAAGATCAACCATTGCAACGTCAGGGTCCGCCACGAGGGAACCGACAAGACATGTGTCCCGCAAACCAGAGCAAGCTATGGTACCATTTTGAACGACGGCAACACCGAGCTCTGCGTCGTTCTGTGCCATGAACTGTTGCTGGACGCGGTACTCCCCAGGCCGATAGATGCTCTTCACGTTTGTGAAGACAACGGTGCCACGAACTTTTCTCGTAGGCTCCAGGGGAGGAAGGCCATCATGTTGGACTGCTTCTGCAGCTTCCTTGTCAAACTTGGGGACTTTGGGTAGCCTTTGGAAATTAGCTGGTTTCTCGACCTTCGTTGCAGCCCGGAGTTGGGGAATGCCGTCCACAAAAACCTGGGTTGGTGTGGCACCCAGTGCGAGTGGATGGCTGTCCCAGATGACAATATCTTAAACATGTCAACCGGCGTCTTTTATCCTCATGTATCTTCCTTACCTGCATCCCAACCTAGATAGAACGTTTTGAGTGACATTAACCAACGATGATAGCACTCTTACCTTCTTTCACGTAACCCAGTCGATGCCCCAAGCCAAGCGTTTCAGCAGCATTACTTGTGACTGAGGCAATCGCCAGGTTATAAGGAAGACCATAGAAGAATGCTTGTTGTGCCTCATAAATAAGGTGGCGCGAATCAAGGGCGCCTGGGTGATCGCTCTAAGACAATGATATGAGCCTATCCAGCTATTGTGATGAACGGCTTGTCAACCTTCATGAGGATGGTTATTCCTTTCTGAGCGAGGATCTTCGGTGCAAACTCCGAAGAACGATAAGCCTCCCTTTTGTATCGGGCAACAGTCGCGAAAAGAGCAATTGCAGGGGTTTTTCCTGTAGGTAGTCAGCATTCCGGCTACCCAGATACATGACATGAATCACCATATGCGCGTTTGATAACGTCTGGAACCAGATACGCTTCGCTGGCGTGATGGAATGCAGCCACGGGGAATTCAAATTCGTTGGTAAGCTTCACCAAGGTCAGGCACGATTAATGACAACGATGCAGTTGACTACTTACGCGAACAAAGTCATCGAGATCAAGTGCTTCGTAGCAATGTGTATTGACCTGGGATTAAGTCAATTCCGGGAAAACAGGACAACGCGGCGTGACCGACCTTAACGCGGCCCCTGAGAACGTCGACAAGAGCTTCCCATTGCAGTTCCTCGGGAAAATGAAGATCACTGGTCTCCCAATTGCCACTGAGCAACCTGCCGCAAAATTGATCTTGTTCTTGTTTGATCTTGCGAGCCTTCGCATATCTGGCTTACACGTTCGAGATTTGCATAGATAGAGTCGACGACCTACTTACGCCTCGCGGATGGCCCAAATCGTATCCATGCGCGTGCCCTGGAAGCTACCGCCTTCAAAACCATTTATCAATGAGATACTAGGGTTTGCAAAGACCGGTTACGTACTTGGATTTTCGCCTACATATAACCAAGCGATCATTAATGGGCATTGGACGCCATCAGGAATACATACCGCATGCGTGTCTTCTGTATTAAGTAAAAAGTAGAGCGACAAATCTTACAGAACTCACTTCATATAACGCCAGCGGAAAGGAAGACTGGGGTCAGGAAAGGTCTGGTTGATATGGTAAGGAGGTTCCACCAGCATGGAGGAAGGCGACTTTTCTGATGTCTCTCGTAGCTTGATCACAAACGCCTGACCACCTACGCAAGCAACCGGTAAAGATACCTTTGCACGAAACAAATCCGTATACTTACCTATGGCATCGGCGGAACCAGGCAAAACAAGAGAAGTCGTTACACCACCTGCAAGTGACAGTGGGTATGTCTCATCGTGAGTATTGAGCCCATCTAAGCTTCTTAGCCAAGGCTGGACTATGCCATGCATTGAATCTACGTCATTCGAGCCCTTGAGTCCCGGCAGGGGAAAGTCTCCGATATGCGAATGGACATCGACTAGACCAGGTGTGATCCACGCGCCCTTGGCATCTACAACCTGTAAGTCGCTTCCATACGTCGTCAAGTCCAGCCAGCCCAGCTTCCCGACACTTTTGATAATCCCCTTCTCCATGAGAATGTCTCCATAGATAGCCTCTGTTCCGTTATTTCTTCCGGTCCATATCCTTCCTCCTTTGATGAGAACTGGCCTTGTGCCAGGCTCATATCGATCCGAACGGGAACGCTTCCAGAAGTCCGGAGGTGGTCCAGGTTCCTGCTGTAGCGAAAGACACTTGGCTACAGTGGCTTGAATGTGTGGGAGTGCCTGAGAGCAATCTTTGTTGAATATTGGTTCTTGCCAAAGCCGACGGCAGATGGGGTATACGCAGGCCAGAAGCACTAGACCCCATAAAAAACGTTTGGAGAACATGGAGGTTAGATACAGAGAGTGGTGTGCATTGTTCGATGCCTTCATGAGGGATTAGATGAAAGCAACACCACCGCAACGTTGCGCACACCTCACGGACTTAGACACTTCTGATTTGATGACCGCGTCGCGTCACGGGCATACTTTGGACCGATCAAGAGTGTTGATGCATATTTGACATTCAAACGTCTTCGACTTGGACTCTACAGCCCCCCTCGCTGGTCTTTGTGCTCGGCTGTCGAGAGTATCGAAACAATGCCTCCGAGAAGAGAAGGAAACCTGACGATTGCTCTACCTGACTCGGACTCAGATATCTCACTTCCAGATGATGATTATGATGATACCCGGGACAAAGGCAAGGGCAAGGGCAAGAGTAGAATAGACAGGAAGAAATCCGACAAAGGGAAAGGGAAAGCCAAGGACACTGTGAGAGATTTATCGTCCAATATCTCTAGCAATGGCTCAGACTTGTCCAGCAAGCATACACTTGGGAAGCATCATACACACGCTCATGGGAGACGGTGCAAGAGGATGAAGCTGGCAGCCTCCAGACTTCCGTGGAGGAATTAATGGCAAGGGGACGTCGGAAAAGGTTCTACCACTTGTCGCCCGTCACTGACACCGCTGATGCACCTCACCATACAGGCTTCTTGCACCAGCCTCAGCCATTCGCCGAACTATCATCCGTCATGTAATCCTGCTCTTGGACCTGTCCTCCGCCATGATGGACCGCGATATGCGACCGACGCGCTTCGACCTGACTTTGCAATACGCCCGTGAATTTATTCTAGAATGGTTTGACCAAAATCCGCTTGGACAAGTTGGCATTGTAGGAATGCGGGCGGGACTAGGTGAACGAATTGGAGATCTTTCAGGTGAACATAAACCCTGGACTACGGCCCGAGCACTGCTCACTTTATACTACATCAAGGTAATCCGCAAGAAGTCCTGGGTTATATTAAAGAACGACATAAGCTCGAGCCTACTGGGGAACCAAGTTTACAAAATGCTATCGAGATGGCGAAAACAAGTATGAGGTAAAGAGTTTGGCTTGGACACAGGCAAAATAATACTAATCTCGTTTTCAGTCACCTGCCGACCCATTCTTCGCGCGAGATAATCATAATATTCGGGTCCTTGACTACATGTGATCCTGGCAATATCCACGAAACCCTCGAGACCTGTGTCAAAAATAAGATCCGTATCTCGGTAGTTGCTCTCGCGGCAGAGATGAAAATATGCCGAGAGTTATGTGATAAAACGGGCGGTATGGATGCCAAATCCTTGCACTGTCATTCTCAACTCAATGCTACATCCCAAGAGTAGGCCAATTCGGCGTAGCAATGAATGAAGGGCACTTCAAGGACCTTCTTTTTGAACTTGTACCTCCACCTGCCCAGAAAGCGCTAACGCGCACGACAGGCGCAGCCGCTACAAATCCCTCAGCAGATCTGATGATGATGGGTTTTCCGACACGATTGCCTGACGCATCCCCACCGACCTTATGTGTCTGCCACGCCGAATTGAAAAGTCAAGGCTTCCTGTGTCCCCGTTGCCTCGCAAAAGTCTGCGACGTACCGACAGACTGCGACGTGTGTGGACTTATGATTGTAAGCTCACCTCATTTGGCAAGAAGCTACCACCACCTCTTTCCTGTAAAATCCTACGATGCTGTGTATGTTCGGGCGTGTTCTTCTCGTGACCTATTGACAAGCCTTGAGTTTGCAGACCGAACCTAGAGAATATACCTCATCCCTCAGACACATGCCACGGCTGCGCGAAACCTTTTCCGACAACAGTCTCGACTACTGCTGGGGAAGGGATGAGTCCAGTCGGTCGATATAGATGCCCCGACTGTCAATATGATTTCTGCTCAGACTGCGATGTGTTCGTGCACGAAGTGATACACTGCTGTGCTGGATGTGGGAAGTAGCGCTCCTATGTTGTCGGGTAAAATGCTGTTCCAGTGCGCATAATTTTACTCTACTATGCTCGTGAGCGCAACTGACGCACTAAACCCCGAAAGCCCAAGCGTTCACTTGCTAGCTGAGAGGAATCATTGGTTACCACGAGCCTGTATCTTTGGTGATAGATTAGATGGGACTTAACAGGCTGAACGCCAATGCTATCATTATACTACCTGTCACACAGCCGGAAACCCAGAGCACCCGGTGTTCTCCAAGACTTAATGGTCCTAGTTAAGCTAATAGCATGGTGTATTCCGGTGCCCTTGCTGTGAAGGTTGGTCCCAAGGCTTGTCCCTCGTGCCGCAAGTGACCAGTTAGACAACAGGCTAGCCCGCTATAAACCAACTAATGTATGTAGGGAACAAGGTCACTTCCCCACTCCCTTACAAAAACCCTCATGGCGCAAGGTTTCCTCTACTTGAATAATGACTGGTGGTTCACAACCTCGGACCTATCGAAGGGACCAAATGCGGAGACAATTGTGGAGCAGTCAGTGGAAAGAACCACCACTCAATGACCCAATTGACATCCTCGAAACACAGACCTCCAATAAAAAGCCTCCCTGATTTCGATTTTTGGAGCATTCCGTTGGCATTCTTCATCATTGCTTGTGGGTTAATTGGACAGGATTAGCCAACGTTGCGAAACTTACTGACTACGAACCAGACATAGTCCTGTGCATAACAGGGTTATTACTAGAAGTCCGACGGCGCAACGAGTTGGAGCAATCGCTCAATCACGGAGACATAGCTGATCTCATACGTTTGCTCCAAAGGCAATGGAGTATTAGGAACGAGCCCAGCCAGGAAGAGAGGCTCTCACAGGTCTTAATTCAGGCTCCGAGGACTCCTCATGCTGAAGTAGAAAAGTAGCAGCCTGATCTTTCTTGAGGTGTTTTTGTATCATTGTCCCCGCCCATCGTAGTGAGTACTGCTAGCAGCGGGCGGTATTCAGGGGCCCTTAGACGGGATGTATATCACAGTTGGCCATCGTTGTTCAATAGTTCGGGCAGGGTCACAGTCTTCCTAGGCGACTACATGGTGCTAATGAACCTCCTTTCCATTCGCGGTACATGACTCCGCCACTGGTAACCACTGCTGCGGCTCTTGCAATATTCCAGCTGCGCAGCAACAAGCAGAGCGCGGCCTCGGGCTTAACCGCCAGTGAACTGCAACAAGGAGGCAGCAAATAACTAGCACATCGGAGCACCGCGGCCGCGGGCGCACGCATCGGTCTCTCACGAATTTCCCATGTCATATGTTGTTAGCGTATGGGCCTGAAGAATGTAGTAAGAATGTATTTCTGTGATCGAATTTGGAGACGAGGGAGTATCCTCCGAACTGAAGACTTGGGTCCACTGATTTTGATGATACTGTTGGGGGGTAAAAATCAAGCGGGATAGGTTATCTGGAGAGGGAATTTAGGCTTATGTATGACACCAGGAGACTATTTTTTGGAAGAACATTTCATTTCATTTGTGCTTGATTGGCCAGACTTGTTTGGGGTCGATGACATAATGGAACGACTGCAACACCATCACAGCCTGCTGGGCGGCCATCAATCCATAATAATTCACTCACAAACACTCGCTGCGAGTCTGCTCTCTCGACTCTCCGATTTCTCCAGTGACAACCACTCCCCACATAATCCCCAGCTGTCTCTCCATCCTTTTGCATGGACAACTCAACTACAATCCTAGATCCACTTCCAGATGAAATCCCTCCTACGACACGTACTGTTAACCCAGTCGTCGCCTTCATCATTGGACTTGCTATTATCTTGTTAGCATCCATTTTGAATGCTGCGGGACTCAACTTGACAAAACTCGACCACGTCTGTGTGTTTGCCATACTCTGCTAATATTGGTGCTGACCGTCGTCCCAGGTACGAACAAATGCAATACCCAAAGCTGCGCGCCGCAAAGACTGGTTACGACCTCTATGGCTGTTGGGAATGCTGTTATACATGTAAGATCGACGTATTCCCCCTCCCGAACCTTCGACTCACCTTAAGAATCAGACTTTCTCAGTTGATTGGCAGTACGCTCGCGTTGGAGTACATGCGTGCAGGTGTGTTCCAACCATGTATCCCTGCACCATAGTATTGAGCTTGGGACCATAACAGAATACGTTGCGCCTCTAGGCTCTAGCTCACTCATCTTCAACTTTCTCTTCGCCCGTTTCCTCGTTGGGACACCTGTTACCAGTAATGACATCTATGTGAGTTCGCCACTTGTTCTTCATGTCTGCTCATTTAACAGTCGCTCGTTTAGGGGACTGTCGTTGTCATCCTAGGTGTTGTTGGCATCGTTGCCTTCGGATCCATCAACAGTGGCTTAGCTTCAGAGACCGATGTAACCCATCTAACCTACTTGTGGCGACGAGGCGGCTGGCTTGGCTACTTCTTTGTGATGACTTTCGCTCTGGTCCTCCTCCTCATTTTCACGAGTTGTCTCGACGCAATCCTCGCCGCTCGCTCCGATATACAAGCATTACCGTTCTCTGGAATCAACTCACGCCAAAAGAACCCGCAGAAGGGTGCACTGCTCAGGAGGCTAGGTAAAGTGGGCCAGGTCATTCTATGGTTAACAGAGACATGGGACGGCATGATTGGAAGAATCACCGAACTGCTCGAAACATGGAGTGCTCCAAAGGACGACAAACAAGTCGCATGGACTTTGGGTATCGGGTGGGCATGCTGTGGTGGAGGACTGGCAGGAGGATGTCTGGTCTTCGCAAAAGCTATGTGCGTCTTTGTTGCATTCTGGTCTGTCCCCTTTTAGCCTCTGACCGTAATACAGAGTGAAACTACTCTCTGGATCTCTCTCTCATCAGAACCCCGGCAATCAATTTGGACATGCTGCTCCGATTTTCACAATCATCCTACTCTCAGTAACCGCAGTCCTGCAGATTATTTGCTTGAACCGGGGTCTTAAAGTGTACGATTCGACGTTGGTTGTGCCCGTGTTCTACGGCGTGTACACAGCGACGGGGTACGAATTCTCAAACATTTGAATTACCTACTGCTCACTTGGTTCTGTCTTGGTAGATTTTTGAATTCTTTGGTGAGTACCTGTGCGTATATCGTGAGAGAACTGTTACCGATTACCTTTCGTGTAGATCTTTAACGACGAAGTTGACGCATACCAATCATGGACTCTCTTCCTCATCTTTGTCTCGATCCTTGTTCTCATCTCCGGGGTAGTCTTGCTCACACACAAGAAACCCGAACCTGTCGCTGGAAAGGTTAAATCAACAACGTTACCCAAGCGCCGAACCAAGGCCAACTCGAGCAAGACAAAACTCCCTGCAGAAAGCGACGAGGAAGAACGAGAGGGGGAAGAGGAGGTGCTTTGGGCCGTAGGAGAAGTGAGCGACAACGAAGGGGAAGATGAGGATGAGGATGTGGACCACCATCAACATCCACTTTATCAGCAGGATGAGTCACGCCATAATGCTAAAGATACAGAACGAGACAAAAGAAGGACGAGTTCTAATAGGAGAAGCGGGGAAAGGGAAGAACTAATAGGTCCTGCACGGCGGTCGATGGATCCGTTTAGAGATGACGAGGTAGAAATGGAACGATTGCCATAGCGGCATTACAAACATTCGCAAGGTGATATCTGACCCTTCGCGCACTTCCGACACCATTCATACACATGCTATTTATCATGACTGTACACGTCTTTCACGATGGTTATGTCCTTCATCTCTGAATCTTCACTTGTCTTATTTTACATTCGGCTTCGCAGACTTTAATCGTTCAATCGTCGTTATCGTTTCGCATATTATTCGATAGAGTTCCTCGCTTAATCTCCAGTGTTAAACTACATACATAGTCATGTATCCCGTTTATGAAAAACCAGAGGAACATTCTCCGGCCTACCGTCATTTCTCAGTCAAATCAGATTACCACGTAATGCGAAGTTCACTTACACTCCTGTCACCAAGAGGTTGAGTCTTAATACTCGAGCCCTTCTTTGCTCAGGTGTCTCTCCGACAATATTGGTATTACCCTTGAGCCTGATGTGATACTGAGAAACCAGCAACGTCACAATTGCGATCATTTCGGTCTCGGCAAACCTTGGATTGGAGATTTATTGAGTGCCCTACCGGCTCTTGGAGGTGAGACCAACTCACCTGCGTCCTAGGCATGCACGGGGCCCTATGCTGAATGGCAAGAAGGCATCCCTGGGCCAGTCCTCCACGAATCGTTGGGGCAAAAGGCGTATAGGTCCTCCCAATCCGATGCTTCGTGACCCCAAATTAATACGCAGTTGGAGGTAGACATGTGTGGGGAACTTACGGTTATAGTGAAGAGCGAGGAAGTCCATGATAATGCCTGTTCCTCCCAAGACTGGAATTGGAACTATTTCACCGTCGGGTCCCTGTACTGGGAGTGTTGTGTCTTTTTGACAGTCGCTGGGTAGACCTGGTATCTGTGTAAAATCAGATATCGTTAACAACGCTAGCTTGGGAAGTTAGAATACTAACGATCGCGCAGAGACACAATGTCTCGTAGATAATCCTGTCGGCATGTCAATGTCATTCTTGCTCCATAAATGCCAATTTTAGACTTAAACTCACGCGAGAGTATAAGTCAACGACGGCATACCTTCGTAAGCCTACGGAGGTTCGGTCTACAGTGTCGTTGCTAACAGATAGCTTATGCTTACTGGGCCATCTGGAATCACGCTCTTAATGTGAAGGTAAAGCCTTTCTTGCTCTTCGGGATACATCGCCAACAGCGCAAGAATGCAAGTCAACGTACGTCCTGTGGTCTATGACATAAACATGAGTATAAGGCTCAACTGCGATCATTTCAGCTCACATCCTGTCCCGCAACGAGGAGGAAGAACATATTCCCTGCAGATACAGTCGGTTAACACTGAATATGCGAAATACCCTTGCCACTAGCCTAATATTTCCTCATCCGATAACCGCTCGTTCAAGTCACCAAGGTGTTCTGCGCGCAGCAAGTTGCTGAGAAGATCATGCCTATCTTCAAGGTCAAGGTGTCATCGTTCTTGAATCATCTCGGCCATGTGTCTCTGGCGGTGAGTTGAAATGATACTTCAGGTGACTGTAGGTGTTATGAGTCGTCGAAATAGATACATACCTGGACATCATTCGACGCGACTTTGACCTGTCTCAGTGTACTGGTCAGATTTAAAGCCCAGCTGGGAAGACGGCTTTGAAGATCATCCCGGACACGAATACACCAAGGGCCCGTTGGAAACTCATCCTGTACGCTGGAAGAACTTCCGAATTTGACCAGGTTGACTGAACCCCAAAACCTGAAAGTCGAGGCTGAGAACTCAAATCTCTTTAGCAGTTTGTGACATTATCACCTGAAGACATGAGAACCATCAGAGTTAACTGCAAGAGAATATCTCAGCGAAAAAGCAGAAATGAGAACCTTTGTGATCAAACCCACCGGACAGGTTATTTCCTTGCTATCGCCAACCGTTACCGTCGACGCTTTTTCTCACTTTCCCTCTATCAGCTCTCGTCCTAAGCGGACTGTTTCGTTCCAGACCAACCGATTGTTGCGCTGGAAATGTCCCGTTGGTGAACGCCCAGTAATCTGGAGGAGTGATGTACACTAACCTCATTGAAAGAGGGTCCCATTATTTTTCGGTATTTCTTCCACAGGGTGCCTTCCGATACGAGGAGATTGGGGCCGAAAAACAAGAAGTGTCCATAAAATTGAATGGGCTTCGTGAAAAATTCCATTCCGTGCAGTGAGTGCCAGTTCCTGCGTGGAGAAAAGAGTCAGCACATGATCTGATAGAGGAAAACGGCTATACCTACTCTTATGGCATGTGCATCACCAAGGAACATGGTGATGTCGATCTTTGGTATCAGAGAAATCTGGACCGAGACCCACGATTACAATGGGATTGATTTCAATGGCAATTCCTTGCACCCACATAAGAGATCGCGTCTATTCCCCTTCCATAGCCTGTGAGTTATCAACAGTGAGGTGCCCCGACAAAGTCGGAAAAGCCATTTAAACCCACGGGTGTACCCATCCTCGAACAGACTGTTCCTACCGAGACTTATAAATGGAATCCTCCAAGGGAGGAGGACAACAGAAACACTTTTCACGCCCAAAAGCACGAAGGATGCGGAAAAAGATCTGGATTAACTGTAGGATGACTATGGAACAGTGCAGGCTAGCTGTTGAGAACGCACCTTGTTGAGGAAACGATCCTACGCAACCTCTCCAATCTAGAGCATAGGTAAACCAAGAGAATGCTTGACACGGCGGGTACTATCCAAGGCATTCTGAACGGAGGGACGTAGGGTGTGTGCGTCAAACCGCTGGATAGTTATGTGCTCCATTTGGCCCTGAGACCATGGCGCCCATGTTTGAATACTTGAATTACCCCGGTATCCCCGCCTACGACGCCCAGTCGTTCAAACGTGTTGGAAGAAACAACCATGAATGCATTCTTTTGTAGGAATGCATCGGCCAACTCTTTCAACAAAGTCTATGGGAAACAAGGTTGGCGCCTATCATTTCTTAACTACTTGTTTCGAGTCCTTGACTTACACGCTCGTTGTATCATCGCCCGAAGGGAATGTATTCCCAACCCCGACTGTAAGATTGCATGATTCAGTAAAGTGGTGGTTCCCTCATGTTCGCTGCTGTATCACAGCAGCGCTGTTTGCGTTTACGTGATCCAGTGATGTGCCATCAGACAACCACAACAACTGTTAACTCCTGTTCCGAGCTGTTGCGACTCAGCAACTTTCGCACACTCCCCATTCCGCTCCCGCAAGTCTTCGACAGTGACCGAAAACTGACTGGGACTGATTTGGTGAGAATCGCGTCCAGACCTTCAAGAGGGCTTGTTCTGTGAAGAGACAGGCAGCAGTGGGTGACAAAGATACTGAACCATTTGGGATATGAGATAAATGGATGCCAATGCCAATCTCAACCTCAAGTCCTCATGTTAGGGACCACTGTATAATCGATTTGTTGTGTCGACATCCGAGGATGAGCTTGCATCACAGACTAGCAGATATAGATGTTGGAAGGAAGGATGAAGTCGACAATGCCAGGCTCGGTGATTCCATGGGTGCTATTCTCATTTCCTGAGACTATATCGTTGAGTCACCTCCAGACTATATAAATTGTGTCATTGATCTAATATTTCTTATGACACATCGGTCGAACATCGTACTACTACAATGACGATCCAACCTTTTCGTACAGAGACAATTCCAGCGGAGCATTGTTGGTTGCAGTTGCCATCAAAAACCAACAGTTAGTAATTTTTATAACAGTTGTGAAACATAAGGCCTCACATAAGTTCGTTTCCTTCGAGTCTCCCTCGATCATCATCTAGTGGAAAGTACAGCCTGAACCTTATAAAATCCTCCCTCAGTAGTACATCTGCGATTACCGGCGTAAAGGCAATGGAAGCCAATAGCGAGGGGTTACATCTCAGGAAATATTGCATATCAGGAATCCGGCTCACCCGGAAAGTGCGGGAAAGCGGCAACTCTGTGCCAGTGTTGGAGAGCAACGTCATATCTTATTCAGATCCCAGCACACATCTCTTTCCCATTCTCTCGACACAACAATAAGAACTTGATGAACCAAGGCCAATACCAACGCCCTATCCTTGTCCAACATGGTCCGAACACCGTTCTTCCAATAGAGCTTGTTCAAGCGGCGAATCAGGCGTATTTCCTGCACCTCCTTGCTACAAATCCTGACAAAGTCATACCTCCTGGAAAATCACTAGTTTCCTTAGTCACGCAAGAAAAGCTCGGGCATGATGGACGGGATAACAGAGGCAAGAGGATGAAGGCGCAACATGTCGTCGAAGCGATGCACGCCGCTTTTTGGGATGCCGTATGCCAATTGCCTTTGCTTTGTTTCCCGCTGACCTTCGTTGTCATGATCAGACTGCGGAGAAACTTTCTTCTCCTGAACCTTCAGAGCAGAACATACATATCAAGCGACTTCTTAACGATATACGCGAAGCCATTTCTCCCCTCCTCCCACCCGAGCACCCGCTTCTTCACCTCCTTTCTCTCCCTCCTGCACCGTCTATTTCTCCGCTACACAGTTTTATCGGCACCTTAAAAGAAGTCCTAACGACGCTTCGCGAGCGTTGCGCCCCTATCAGGGATGGCGAAGTCGATGCCGAGTTACTGAAACTCGACAATCCCCCGCCGAAGGTGCCATCAGGCTTTCAATCACACATAGACGACCGTCGGCTGGAGGGTAGAGGGACAGTCAATGTATCACCAATTGCTAGGTTTACGGTGCAGTCCCTCAGAGCTATCCTAAACGTCGTTGATCGTATGAAATCCGACCTTCATGACTTCCTGCTAGGTTCCATGACCGAGGAACAACTACAGGCCTTGGTGATGCGGGAAGCAAAGTTGAGGGAGAGAGATCTTGTCATTCGGTTATGGTCACTCCATGGCCAAGATAAGCGAGGAGAGGAAATCATTCGAGACCAGTGGCGTCGTTGGTGTAAAGAAACAGAGGACACAGACGCTTTATCGCAAGAAGCTAGGTGGAAGGCGAGGCTACTCAGGTCTCTCGCGATGCCAACAGCGGTCTCTTGTGTTCCTCAGAATCTCATTGCCCGCGATATCGACACCAATTCGACGAATGAGAATGGACTTCCGCCTCAGTTCTTTTTCTCGGCGCCTTCGCTGTATCAGCTACAGGACTATTTACAAGCCATTGTCATCGCCGCAGCATTACGTTCGCTCACCCGGCTACCTCCGCCTTCTTCTTCTCTTCCACCAGCCTCTTCTGTCCAAGCTTCGGCACAAGGCTTCATGCAACGAATATGGACTTTGCTACAAGCAGAACTTGATGTGTCTGTAGACACCAAACCTGTCACCGACAACTCGTTAAAGCTAGTCAATCTGGCGGATGAGGTCGTTCGGGCTCGCCGGTTTGTGGTGGAGTCACTGGACCCAAGTGAAGAACAGCGTTTACGTGAGGCCGTAAATCGGACTTTGCAACCAAACGATCCTGTGTTCTTACTGCTACAGAAGAGGTTGATGAATGCTCTACTTGAAGGGATTGTTGCGAAAGAGTCCCCAAATGGAGGGGTACAGGTACCCGGAAACATGAAGGCGGGGAGAGGCCTTTCTGACAGGCTTGCCGAGAAACGCATGAAGTTGATCATAGATGACGAGGATCTTGCGAACGGACGGACAATGTCACCTCCGAAGTTCACGGGCCTGAGACATCCTATCAAAGGCTTCGACGACCCTGTGCTATCTAATGCCGTTGACGAAGCTTTTGGGAAGTTGACGAGGATTGTAGAATGGATTGAGAATGTTTGGGGTGACCTCGTTTAGGAGCCTCGAAGTCTCCGGTCAAAACTGGGAATACCTGATCGGGGATTGGTGGGATCTGGTGTGTATTGGGTTAGGCTAATAATTGAGCCCTCGACTGACTTTGTTCTACGGGCAGTTCTTATCGTCGCTCGAAACTCGCTTGCCATATCTCCGACTCTGTGTGGCCCTCACTTTCAGCACGTCACTATGGCGGAGGATGGGCTGAGTCACCAACGAAGGTGATAAGATCGGTGCTTCGCCTAGTACGACGGTCTGAGACAGAGCGTTTTTTCTGTGCCACGTTTGTACGTAGTCCCATTAGAGTTCTCCTTGTACTATGGAGGCGACATCTTGGACAACAGTTTATCGAACGTGATGTTCTGTTTCAGCATTCAATGTGGTTTTCATAGAACACTAGCCCTTGGCCTTGCGAACTCAAAGATCCGAACTTACGGTGAACTCATTTGTCAAAAGTTAGATTTGGGGTTACGCTCAAATGATGCTGGGAATTCAAGCAAAGTGGCGCAAATTATAGGGCTTTTTGACGCTCGGATGGAGCTTGGAAGGTCCATCCGAAATCGAACCCCGATGGTGATAATCTGCTTGTAGCCGTGGGGAACAGAAGCGCATGTCAAGTTTCGACGTAACTAGGTATCATCGGGGGTGCATGCGAATGGATGGCGCGGGGAAATTAGGGATTTAGGTCTGGGGGTTGTTTCCCAGATTATTACCGTTACGTCGAGGAAATTTCGCGTGGGTCGTAGTCCTCGCCTCTCACTGACGCGCTATCCAGTGTATATGAACACCAGGTGGAAAGGGCCGTGGGGAGGCTTTCTGCCATGGCTATCTCATTATCTCATCAGCGTTATTCTTACCTGCACATTCCAATGTCAGAGCTTCAACGTCGCTTAAGATGTCTCGCAAAGGGTGGGCCACTTCCACATTGGGAAGTTGAAAACGGAAGCAAGTGACATATGTCATAGACCTTTACCAGGCAAAAAGATAGAATATCCGGACATCCATCACCTTGTCGACTAGACTTATCATCCACACTTCCATCTTGCAAATAACAGTAGCCTTACTCCTTACGGAATGGGGGGTCTGCATTATCATGTCATGCCCTTCAGTCTCCACCCCTGATCAAAGGACTTTTACGGACGCGGATCTCATCCGTGTTCGTGTTTATAAGTGGATAACGTTGGCCCAAGATTGCGAGATCAGTTTGCATCTTTCTACTCAAAGAGCTCTTGTGCTAGTCTTTGTGACTGTTTAAAACAATGACTTTGAACCACAGCGACAGACAGCTCAACGGGTCTGTGCAACCCATCGAAGGGGTCACCTTCGTAAAACCTCTGAAGGCTGAACAGAGCCTCAACGGGAACACTCATTCGAGCCCCACTTTGCTATCGGAATTCTTGAAAGCCCACCGAGAGCTTGAGAGCTACAGGTATGGTCTTCCATATGTTTCCTCTCGAATCGGGGTGATTGAATGTCAAATTCTAGACATGGCGTTCCTGTGCGTGTTGATGGACGGACCCTGAGCTTAGCAGGCGTCGTGGGTGTCGCTCGTCATGGTGTTTCCGTTATGTTGGACGACTCCCCGACCGTCAAAAACGCCGTCGCCAAGAGCCGAAATGTCATCGACACCAAGGTGAACAACGGCATGAGTATATATGGCTTGTCGACTGGCTTCGGTGGTAGTGGTATGTCGTTTGAGCCGAGGTTATACTAGCATTACTGATCTTCACCCGCAGCCGATACCAGAACCGATCAACCCATCCTGTTGGGACATGCTTTGCTGCAACACCAGCATATTGGAGTGTTACCGACGTCGGAGGAGCCTCCTGAGACACTACCACTCCTTGACGCAAGCACAGCGACCACCATGCCGGAATCTTGGGTTAGGTGGGTCCAAACCGTCGGTTGGGGTTATCATGCGCTGACATTTCCTTCTGTAGGGGTGCTATCCTCATTCGGATGAACTCACTTATTCGTGGTCATTCCGGAGTCCGGTCAGTTGTAAATTCTGGCTTAAGATGGTACCTGTTACTAACGGGGCGTTCCCAGGTGGGATATCATTGAAAAAATGAATGAAGTCCTGAAGGCGGACCTAGTACCACGGGTGCCTCTTCGGGGAAGCATATCAGCTTCTGGAGGTATAGGTTCCATGATTTTGCCTGACGAGGGCAGTTTTTAATTGATGCCATGTTTTTAACGTTAGATCTGTCTCCATTATCGTACGTGGCCGGCACTATTGGTACGCTCCTGCGCGTGGTCATTGCCCAACATAACCTCATTGACATTGCCTAGCTGGAAATCCTGCTATCCGCGTCTTCCACGGATCGCGCAAATTTGGTGTGCGTCAGACTTCGCGTGCCCCGGATGCCCTTGCCAAGCATGGTATTGAGCCCGTTGCACTCGCGTCCAAGGAACATCTTGGTATCTTGAACGGAACTGCTTTCTCCGCTTCAGTCGCCGCCCTTGCTGTTCATGAAGCAATCCATCTATCGCTTCTTGCTCAAGTCTGCACGGCCATGGGCACCGAAGCTCTCCTGGGAGCTCGGGGCTCCTTCGATTCCTTCATTCATGCTACTGCCCGCCCACACCCTGGCCAGGTCGGTGACGCTCCATTGCTATTCAATGATACATACTGACAAATAATATCAGGTTGAATGTGCTAAGAATGTCTGGGACGTTCTTGAGGGCAGCAAGTTCGCTCATGCTCACGAAAAGGAGGTCACTCTTAAAGATGACCAATACACCCTCCGTCAGGACCGATACCCATTGCGTACAGCTCCTCAATTTCTTGGTCCCCAGATTGAAGATCTCCTTACTGCACTTGAGTCAATTACTCAAGAATGTAACTCGAGTGGGTTCCAGTCTCGTTTGTTATCACCAGCACGGTTGCTCAAGGCATCGCTCTAGCCACTGACAACCCACTCATTGATGGTGAAACGGGTCAGATCCACCATGGAGGAAACTTCCAGGCTATGGCGGTAACCAATGCCATGGAGAAAGTTCGCCTCGCACTTCACCATATTGGCAAAATTATGTTCGCCCAGAGCACCGAGCTTGTCAATCCTATGATGAATAACGGCCTCCCTCCCTCCCTCGCCGCTACAGACCCCTCATTGAACTACCACGTGAAGGGAGTTGACATTGCCACCGCAGCTTATACGGCCGAGCTCGGCTACTTGGCAAGCCCAGTATCCACGCATATCCAGTCTGCCGAGATGCATAATCAAGCCGTCAAGTGAGCGACTCCTGTCGACCTGATAAATGCACAACATTGATATTTCGCAGTTCCATGGCGCTTGTATCTGCGCGTGCTACAATAACCGCGATCGATGTCTTATCTATGCTTATGGCCACTTACCTATATAACCTATGCCAAGGTAACGGATCAACAAGGTGACCATATGCATATTTGCTGACATACATCCCCGTAGCTCTCGATCTCCGTGCGTTACAAGCTGAATTTATGTCTCGCCTCCCGGATCTTGTTCGTGATGCGCTTCACATTCACTTCGGATGTAGTATCGCTGCTTCGGAAGAAGACAACCTGGTGAATTCGCTCGTTCGCGTCATGCAGGAGAGCCTTGACAAGAGCACCACTATGGACAACACGGATCGCATGCAGGTCGCAGCCAGCTCTACGACTGCCACCCTCGTCAAGTTCTTAGTCGGGTCCTCAAACGGAGGTGACTTGAAGAGTATCAGCGAGTTCTGCAGTCGTGTTACTAGTCACACTGCCGCACTTCATGATGAGCTCAGGAAGGACTACTTGACTGGTGTCAAAGGTTCCACACCCGCCTCGCCATACCTCAGTAAGACGAGGAGCGTGTATGAATATATCCGGGAGACACTTGGTGTCAGGATGCACGGTTTCGAGAACTATAGCAACTTTGCGAACGGGTTGGGTGTAGATGATGTCTCGATCGGCGAGAATATCTCGGTTATTTATGAGGTTCGTTCTCTACTATTCGAGACGCTGCCCGCTCATCCTGACGACTTTCATGTCCAGGCTATTCGTGATGGGAAAATGCAGAACATTGTCGTTTCGCTGTTTGACTGAATAGGTTAAGAGTTGTACTTCGACTTCGGAACGTCCATTTTGTGTATTATCACGGGACTTTTGTATCATGCACTACAAATATAGATTTGAATCCCCTGAAATAAATGCCACAAGGCTATCAGGAATCACTGCAAGATCCCGAATGTCATAGCCTGTCATGACATCGACCCATACCGATCAGGTTCATTGCGTAGATTCTGATCAATGATGTAGATTTTATCGTTCCCCTTAGCCTCGGCGCATTTCTCCTTCAGGTACATCGCCAATGCAACACCGACTATGAGGCTCAGTGCCAGCAACAAGATATTGGCCGGTCTTGGGTCTCCACCGTACCAACGGAAAGTCACTGTATCCAAAAACGCCTGAAAGAAGTTGAAGAAGCCCGAGAGACATATTACGGCTCCATATATCTTCCCAAAGGTTGCCACGCCAAAAACCTTCGCACAGTAATCCGATACAACGGTATAATAGAACGGTCGGTAGAAGGCGAAGATCAGAACATTGAGGTAGGCCGCGGAGTACGAGTTTTGCACGAGTCCGAGAAAGCCGATCGAAGTTGTGCAGACAACGAGGGTGGAAATGATGGTCCGGATCGAGAATGTGTCGAGGTAGGTGCCAATGAAGGGGATTGCAACGACACCGCCAAGGGGCAGAGCGATATCAAAGAAGCTGTTGATTTTTACACTGGCTTCATATGAGTGAAGAAGGAATTCGTATTGCGGCCGAATGGTGGCGACAAAGTAATTAATTCTTAACTGCGGTAGATTTGATATATCAGATGATATACAGATGGTTGTCGGTGTAGAAAGGAAGAAGTATGCATACCATTTGGACGATGGTGAAGCCTGTTATGCCCCAGAACCAGAAGCTGCTGAGCTGCTGCTTGATATCCTTTCCGTCCATCGCTCCGTAAATGCCCTCATTCCGTGCTTCGGCTTCGTTGTGGTGGTGGTCGTATTTTCCGAGTAGAGTATCAGTTTCACTCCCGCTTCCTCTAGTCGTCTGACCTTCTGCCTGGATGGCTGCGTATTCTGTTTCCGATCGATGCACGCTAGTAACCTTGTAACTTTGAGTTGGCATAAGGAATACTTGCACAAGAAATATGAAGAGGGGCACAACAAGATATGTCATGAACCAGTTGCGCAAGGATATAGGCCCGAGGGTGGATTGATAGAGGAGACGATAGACCAGGAAGACCGCAGGACTCGAGTCGAATGCTCCCGTTAATATTGAAAGAATCAATCCGGAACGACGAGGGAATGCGTTTGCAAGATTCATGCTTGGGATGAAGATGAAGGGGCCAGCAAGGGCCATGAAGAGGTATGAAACGGGATACACTAAAGAGGACTCAACACCTGAATTGGACTTTAGTAAAAGAATGAAAACTCACGATCGAAAACCTTCACACTCTGACTCACTCCAAATCCAGCACACCCGAGAGCGAATAATACACTCCCTATTAACCCAGCAACCCTCGGTCCATAGTGGTCCAAAATGGTGCCGACGACCAACGCGCACATATTCGTCGCAACAGCTGCAACAGTGAACATCATGTTCAACTTGATCTCTTGCTGGTAGCATACTCGTACCCCCTCCTCGATCTCAGCAGGGGTACATCTATCCCTGTAAACGCCTTCTGCGATCAAGACCGGTTTGAGAGCGGCATAACCAAAGACGACGCCTGCTGCCAAGAGGCAGTAAATGACAGCAGAGAGGATTTGAAGAATGCGTTTGGAAGAGGGGACTTGGGATGTGCCGATATGAACGACGTGGTTCAAGCCCTTGTCGATATCTCTCGAGGCTGTATCAGTTTGCACCAGCATTGATCCCATGTTTCACTTGAACTCGAAGAAGTGTAGTAGTTTGGCCATGTAAAGTTGACACTATTTGAGGACCCGCTAGACCCGAGGAGTATTTAACTCGTGTAGGGTAATGTGACTTGAGACCGAGCAAAAGGCCATTATGGATGGACAGCCCAGAAGCTTCTCGAATGCGCGTTTTATGAAGTTTGAGGTAGATGTTCCCTCGGATCTTGGGAGCGAGGAAGAGAGGAAGAACCCGGAGCCAGATCCAACTGCAGCATTTGAATATTCACCGCATACAAGACATTTGTTAGTGGTCAGGTGGTGCTCGTGGCGAACCATCTGCCCATATGTGGGTGTTCCAGCACTAGGATCCTTGATTCTTATTCTCCATTTGGTAAGGCCGTTGTGCGGCTGTCAAATACTTCTCCATTTGGTAAGGCCGGGAAGGTGCTTCATGCAAGCACCGTTATCGTTGTGCGGCAAGTCAGCACAGAGTGTTTACCAAGCCAAATGCAAATGCAGACCGGCCAGGAACAATAAATTATAGATACAGCCAAGAAGACGAGTCATAGAAAATCTACACAAACCCCTGATGAATCCTCAACTCTGAGGATGGCCACGACTGAGCATTATGGTGACACAGGCTCGAATCTCACCTTCACCTCCGCCACCTCTTTCCTTGCTTCCTGCATCGTCCTTGTGATTTTACGCTCCAGCTGCGTGGTCTGAACCACGGACAGGTTTGCGTCAACCTTGGCTGTCAAATCGACGAACAGCATAGACCCCGCTCTCCGTGCCCGCAATTTCTCAACTCCCAGCAACACCCGCGTGTCATCATGGATGCCAGTCTTCAACAGCGGCGTCAATGTCCGCTGTAACGATTCTCGCTTCCGCCGAGATACACCGGCATCCGTCAAGTCTCCCCAGGCGCCTTTAAGTAAGCTATATCCTTGTTTAAGGATAACCAGAGACACCAGAAGACCTAACGTCAAGTTGAATAGGATGAGCTCCTGCTAAGCGATCAGCTTGCTCACCTCCAATTGGGTCTAGCGGCAGCGCCGGGAAATACCAAGTCCCTAAAATTGCAACCAAAGCCACTGCACTCGAATACGCATCACTCCGGTGGTGAATAGCGTTCGCGAGCAAGACAGGACTATTCTCCTGCTCTGCCACCCGTTTCGTTATCCAATACAGCCACTCCTTCACTAGAACACCGATTGCCGCAAACCATGCCGCATTGACGTCCACTGAATGTATATGCGAGTGTTCATGAACAGGTAGTTCGGGTGCGATGACTGTGACCTGTTGCAAGATATCATGTAATGCGCCGGGAGGAATATTCGGTAATGTCTCGGACAGAGTCGCTAGGAGTAGATGGTATGAATGAACGCCGATTCCAAGTGCGCCGCCAATCAGAAGGAGCGAAATAGTTGTTGTTCCCAGAGTCTCGAACTTGGCGAACCCGTAGGGGTATCGCTCTGAAGGTGGTTTTCGTGAAAGGTTCCAACAAAAGAGAACGACAAAGTCGCCGAGGAGGTCTATGTGGCCCAAGTAATGAGGTGGTACTCGCTATTGCGAGAAAGTAGGGACGCACCACTCAGCGAGTGACCAGCATCCGCAAGGAGGGAGGCAGAATGAAGGAACCAGCCAGCTGCACCTTTTGTTGCTGTCAAAGCTACATTCGCGGCCAAACCAACCAATGTGATATGGCTTCCTCGGTCACCTGCATGTGTAAGAACTGAGAAACTGAGCTATTGAGAGAGCCGAGTTGGTGACTCACGTTTATCCCCCCGAAGAGCAGCTACGATCTGCTCTGCATCATGCGAATGTGCATGTCCATCCTCTCCATTGTGGGAATGCGAGTGCCCGAATATCGAGTGCGAGTGTGAGTGCGAGTGGGCGTTGTGATCATGGTCATGGTCATGGTCCTGGGTGTGATACTGAGCGACCCCATTCCCGTTCAGTCTCCGCTCCCCTGCATGTGTGCTTTGTGTTCGTCTTTGTGCCATTGCGGCTCCTATGAGGGCGAGGGAAGAGGAATGACGATGGGTAGCGCAAGCCGAGGAGGCGCGGGTTAAGTGGAGTATATATCTGGAAGACCAACTGAGTGACACGTCTGCAATTCTCAGGGACGTGGATGAGAATCTAGCCGCTGGTAGTTCTGAGGCGTAGAAACGCACAGCGCTGAGCTTGGTGCGGGAAGAGCAGAAAGAGGGAACATGGCCACGCTTGGGAAATCTGGACAGGGGACGACGGTTCATATGATAGTTTTCTCCTCAGCAAGCCGCGTGTCGGTGGTGCAGTATATGTAGCATATGTACCCCTCCCTCGCCAGTTCTGGCTGAGCCTCGCTCACTCACTCACAATGACGTATCCCTCCAGTAAAATCACCCAATCTTGCTCATCGGTGCTCCTCCCGGCCCTGCTGATTAAGACGAACCCTTTTACACAATACTAGTACATGTCCTCCAGCAGCTTCACTACCTTCCCATAGTCTGCATGATCCGCCCCTCCGAGTGCCTTTGCTGCAATGTCAGGAATGTCACCCCGTGGGACTTTGTATTCTGACAACGAGGAGTGTAATCCCAAGTCCCGAATCAGTCTAATGTAATCACCATCAGTTGGGTGACCCCTTGCTCTGCGGAGCCGGAGCTTTTCACTTACTGATCGATGCGTGATGAAAACTTGAGGATATCACCATCGACAGTGCCTGTTGAGGGTTCTCCTATGTATTTCAGTGCCGTCGCGACAAATTCCTTGTTTTCTGGTGTTCCGACTTGAGCTTGGAGAGCGACAGAGGGAGCCAGAGTCAAGCACTGGCGCTATAATTAGCAACGACTCAAATCGTCCTTATTGCAGGATCACGAACAGAAGTGATGCCATGTGGAATGCCATATTTTGAGCCTATCTTGTGGCCAAGACTATGGGAAATTCCAAGAGCACTGTAGGGAATTAGTTACGAGAGCCTTACACAAGAGCAATCCGCTTACACATATTTCTTCAGTTTCATTGGCCAAAGACTCATCCATGATGCGAGCTGTAGCTTCTGCCTGATTTCGACTGAATTTGGGTTCGCTTTTGACAATGGGAGGTACTTGAAGAGCTCTGATATGGCATGATATCCAAGCACTTTGACGGGGGGAGTAACTTGGTTGCGATAGAGGTTCTCTGCATTCAATATAAAAGTCAGTTTTGCTCATGCTTCTGAATACAACAACGTACCCACTGCATGATCCATAGCCTTGATTCCAGATGACAGCCTTCTCAAATTTGATCAATAATGAAAGGTGGGTAGAGATCAGTTCTGCTTCTGCTTACCACAGGCGCTCAGGTGTACCGACTGTCAACTCTGCATCAAGAATGATACCTGCAGGCACGAGTTCAGGGGAACTAACAGCGACTTTGTGACCTTCTTCATTTGTATAGCCAGCACCCATCTTGAAGGAATGTTAATGATACAGTGTATATCAATGATCAGATGTGCTCACTTGATACTCGGCAGCGCTAAGCGTTGTTGGGACAGCAATCTGGTATAAAGTGCGACCACCTTTATCTTGTTGATGGAAATACAAAAGAGTCTTCGCAGCATCGACGCAGGAACCTCCGCCAACGGATACAATACCATCGCACCCGTTCTCCTCAAAGATCTTGATGGCACCGCGAATGCCAGAGATAGGGGAATGTTGTTCGATCTGATGGAACGTCGTCCCATAGGCATTGCGCTCACGCAGGATATCCTCGACTCTCTTGGCCGCTTCAGTCTATAATCGCACAGAATGACGATGAGGATCCTGGATATGTGCAGACTTCTAGGTAATCATACCTTGAAGAGCACACTCTTACTAGTCAAGACCATGGCCCTCTTTATTCCCAGCGTATCCAACAGCTCTGGCAAAGCCGTCTTGATACATCCCGGGCCGTAAAACAAGCCCTGAAGATTGAGTTGCCAGCTGTATTGACCTTGGTAGGTCGTGGAAGTGTGGCTGTCGCGGTCTATGATAGACATTTTGGGACTTGACAAATGGGTGTTGGCTGTCTACTTATACAGGCTGAGAAGAGATAACGTAGGGAGCCCCGTAATGATAGAACGTGACTTGCTGGAATTTGCAAGCCCCGAGGGGTTCGTGGAAAATGCTCTAATGTTGGGAGCACCTTAGCAGGAAACTGCGAAAGAAGGTCCACAGATGAGTCGTCATATGTGAGCAAGCGGTGGGAGTGTTGACAAAGCGGGGGGGGGGGGGGGGGGGGGGGCTACATTGCGAAATTGGAATGTGGGGGTATGGTGAGAAGAACTGGACTGATGGAACTCTCAGGGTCGTTTCATCTAACCAACCCAAACGTCCCAAATGTCCTGCTGTCATCTTTGCAGATTGGATACAACCTCTTTTGCCCTGGTTGTGCATTATGAATGCCTTTGCCTCTGAAAAGCATGGTCTTGGTGTCCTTTTGTCTTCATTCGCGACTTCCCCTCTAGTGCAGAGCCGTAGAATGGACGCATCCGAATTCAGGCGCTGGTTTGGAACGAGGCCCAGGGTCGGAAAGGTACTCCAGAGACACTCGGAATGCGTCCGGAGGGCACATAATCAGGCATCATCCAAATTGCCTCCATTTGATCATGCGAAACGCTTTAGATTCACGCAGCCCCCTTGTCCAGAATGGGCATATGGGGATGGAATGAAGCTTTCCGTGGAACAGGAAGAAGCAGATCTATGGGGCACCACGAAGGAGGCACGGAGAACAAAGGTGTTCGACTTGGAAAGTACACCATCAAGGTACGCTCGTCTGCTGGGTTGGGTGCTGGAGTTGCATGATTGAGCCTTGACGTAGAGAGACCTACCAATTACTGACATCGGCGATCATACCACGGCCAATTGCCTTTGTATCGAGTTTGTCAAGCGATGGGGTGCCGAACCTGGCACCATTCAGTTATTTTTCGATGGTGAGCCTTCTTTGCTACAACTCGACAACTGTCTAACAAAGTGTATTCCATAGATATCCCATAACCCCCCAATGTTGTCTGTGTCGTTTGCACTTTCCCAACGCCGGCCCAAGGATAGCCGAGAGAATATTTTGCTGACGAAGGAATTCACGGTCAACATCATCAGCGAGCCGTTTATTGAGGCCGCGAATTCGACTTCGGTGGAATCGCCAGCCGACATGAACGAATGGCTTCTATCTGGATTGACACCAGCCAAAAGCGTCAGTGTTCCCTTGCATTTTCCCTTGCTGTGTTACAAGTTAGGGGGGATTCGAGGTCCAAGATTGCTTATCTCCGGGTGTTTGTAGGTCCTCGTGGAACCGCCGATCGTGGAAGAAAGTGCGGTAAGCATGGAGTGTGAGGTATGTATGTTCCTAATAAACATAGCGTCGACTGAGGCCGCCGTTCTATAGTTGTATTCGCATCAGGATATTCCGCCTGCGGCCTCTATGCCACCTACGACCACTCTCGTTTTGGGCCTGATCAAACGAGTCCACGTTCGTGAATCCTTTCTCAGAGAAGACGGGTTAACGTTGGACCCCGCGAAGCTCAGACCAGTTGCGAGGTTGGGAGGGGTGACCTTTGCTCGAGTGGTAGAAGGATTTGATCTGCCTCGAGTATCCTGGAAAGCCACGAAGGGGGTTTACGAGGAGATGGATAGAACGAGAAAGCCTCGATAGAAGGGGAAATACAGTTTGATTCGGCTTGACTCATAGAAACAAGATGGATTTCATTTCATAATGCGGAAAAGAGAGAGAAGCTTGAAGCTTGGAGATTGGATGGAGTTTGACATGACAGTGCAGGATACGCACGGTGGGCGTTGATTGACATCTCATTCATTCATTCGTCTGGAGGTTTCCCCAAAGTGAGAGAATGCGTCAGCCGCATGTCGATGGGAGGGAATAGTGCAGGTCTTGTGGGTGTGAGGGAGTCTGTTTCAACGGAAAGGAAGGCACACAGCCACCGTGTTTGGTTCTCAAGCCAACCCGCTTTCCAAACTTTCATTCACTTGCCTTTGTTCTGCTACCCTCTCTTCTCTCCACTCCTTCAACTTTCTGGTATGTATTCATCCTTATCCATCATATATTGACTCACTCATTCACCTTTCTTTCTAGCTGCTACCATCCGTCATATATCACCAATCATGGCCGAGCAAGACTCTCAGCCTTCCAAGGCTGAGCAACGCCAGCTTGCCGTCGAAAGACTCAGACGCGCCGCCTCACTGCCGCGAATGAAGGATGGACGGCGACCACCCATGCATGTAGAGGCCGTTAGTGAGGGCGAGAAGTCTTCTCCAGACGTTCCAGATGAAAAGAAGTCTCCTTCCCAATCACCCCCTCCCGAGGATATCTCGCCCCCTCAAGAGCCCTCCAATGAACCAGAGCAAGAGCAAGAGCAAGAGCAAGAACCTGCTGATCTAGAACCAGAACAGGACATTGAAGAACGAACTGTCTCCCCGAGTCCTGCTGGTCGATCAAAACGCCGCTCACGATCTCGTTCTCGCTCTAGAGGCTCCAGGGACTTCAAAAACAAGGCACGCAATGCCCAGTCCCCTGTACCACCAGCCGGTGACTCCTCACAAGACGACGAAGAACCCCCCATCCCAATTCCACCATCCATTGCACTCCCCGTCCTACCTGCACTGCTTTCCCCCATACCCAACCATCTCGTCCCATTCCACAATCCCCACTTCCTCCGTTCCCCTACACCCGACCCGTCCATGTTCTACCCAGGCTTCTCTTCCCCAACCCCAATACCCCTCCCAACACTCGAGGCTCTACAAAAGGGCTTGTTCCGCTCCAACAGTGCGAGTAGTGCGGCTGCAGGCCGGAGACAGGCACTTGCCAAACTAACTGGTGGTGCCGACAACTACGATCCCTCCCCCTCAACGTCACCAACACCCCCGCCACTTAATAACAAGCTCTTGCGGAACAACACTGTGTCAGGAGGCGAGCGGATCGCAGCTCGGCAAATGCTACTGACACGGCTGAATGGGCGTATTGCAAAGGAAACAGAACCTGAAGCAAGCGGCAGTGAAGAGAGAGGAGGGCCATCACCGACTCCCAAGCGACGGAAACGACGATCTCGGAGAGGTTCAGTCGGTGCTCCTGCTGCAAACGCCGGAATTTCAGATTCTGATACCGGCACTGCACCCCAGGATACACCTGTGCCACCTCATCCCTTCTACCCTCATCCACTTGATGCCTGCGCTGATCTACGTGCACAGTCAGCAACACCCATAAAAGCCTCAAGTCGGAATCAGAGTAATGAGCGTGTGGCAGAAACATCCCCTGAGATAGTGGATGCTGCAGATGGTGTCAATGGGAGACCGTATGAGCTTGCGAGACGACGAAGTGTTTTGGTAGAGGATGAGGAAGAGGATGAAGGGGAAGAGGACGGTGCTGAAGTGGAGCAACAAGAAGAAGAAGAGCGGCAGCAGCAACACTCATCACACCTTAGATACCCAGGACTACCTACGACACCCCCTCGTATACCCCCGCATATAGCCATTGTGCGCGCACCCCACTCCTCAGACCCTCCTTCTCAGGTCTCCACTGATTCAGGGACAACGCCTGATGCCATTGGCGTCCCGTTCTTCCTTAGCCAGCGAGCGCCTTCCCGGACCGATATATTTCCTACAAGCCCGTTTACAACCCCCTTAAAGGAGAAGCCTTCAGAAGAGGAGGAGGAGCAAGTTTTATACCATCACAATACCTATCGCGCCAGAACCCCCTTCGCTGATATTCATACCGATGGACATGGCAGAGAGATTAGTTGGGTCGGGGAACCTGGTATGTATCGTATCTGGGTGCTCCCATCGTTTGTGTTAACGGGAAAATTTCCAGTACCCATCATGATTGAGAGCGATGTTGATGAGGATGGCGACGAAGCTGAGAACGACGACGACGACATGCCACCTCCTGAGACCGAGGAACCTGAAGAAGAGGATGGCGCTTTTGTAGAACCCCCTCTTTCACCAACATCGTCCGAAGCGCCTCAGAAGGACGCATCGATCTCCCCTCAAGTATCATCCCAAAGCGTCGTTATTGAGTCAGAACGTTCCCCAGAGATATCTGCCCAAACGTTTTCCTCACCATCTTCGGGTGCTCCTATTTCCGTCTCACAATCTCGCGATGGATCAAGGACATCACCACAGCCTTTCCCTGCACGACTGTCAGTCGCCTCCAGAATTCAGGGGAGTGACAAGTCTCCTGTGACGGGCGATGAATGGGAAGAGCAATCGTCATCAACCAAGCGTAATGGCGACCATCCATCCCCAAGTACATGGGAAAAGGTTAAAGGCGCCTTCTCGAGGGCTGGATCTTCAGGGCGTCGCTCACGCTCAAACAGCCTGGCCACAAGGGAGCGGCTAGACAACGTTGACTCAAGCATCAGCAGGGAGAGTGGTGCAAGTTTGACGAGTGCGAAGAATGGTGAGGGATCTGGACAACAGCAACCACTACAGGCGCCTCAGTTAATGCAAACACCATCGGCTTCTGCCTCGATAATTTCACTCTCGCCTCATGCCCATGCTCCCCCACGCAGCGGGGCCTCGCCAATACCACCTGCGACCAGCGCCGATTTGGCAAGGTACCAGAATGCGAAGCTGTTCCCTTTCCCTGGTATCCAGAAATTGGAGGAGCAGCGGAATAACAGGGTTAGAGCTGCTGGCGCGGGAGTGGCGTCGCAGTCATCACCTGATGTCTCGACTGGTGTCGTAGATGAAGACCAACCACCTCCCTCAGCGACCTCGTACAATAGTACCCCGGCACATACCCCGGAGATCTCAAGGGAGCGGAAACTCTCGCACCAGGCGTCAGATTCGAGGTTGCCGAGGGTCAATGCAACTGGTAATGGTGTCCCTATCAGCCCTTCCCTGACAATGACACCCTCGACATCAACGTCGCAGGGTGAATACATTGATGTGGCGCCTTCGCCATCGTCGTCGCATAATGGGAAGATTTCGAAGCTACCGATGACATTGCCAGGAGTGAAGCAGTGGTTGAGCAAGAACAATAAGAAGCTGTTTTCCTCGTCGTCACCTGCACAAACTTCGAGTTTCTCGGGCGCGGCTTCCAATGTGAACGTTGGAGCTGAGTCGATGGGCAATGAAAAGAGTAAGAATGGGAACAAGAAGCCTTCGTTGTCAGATTTGTTGAGGAAGAGAGGAAGTGATGTCGGGACGGATTGGGAAGAGATTGGGACGACGCCCATCAATGTGAATGGTGATTACTCGTTTATGTCTTCGTCTTCGCAGCCGAACACCCCCGCGACTATGACAGCCACCGTGGCCAAGGTGACGCCCTCGTCATCGTCATCAGATACCAATGAGAAGGTGCCGCTGAATGAAAGTAGGCACAAATCGGGCTCGCATGCAGACACTGAGAAGACCCCGAAAGCGAAGAAACTTACCCCTCTGGATCTCCGCAAGTCGACGTATCCCCATATAGACGAATCGCCTTCCCCATCCTCGAACCTTCCTTCGCGTTCCGACCCCCTTCTTTCGTCAACACCCGATCCTTCGTCATCACTCAGCGATTACCCCCTCCGCTCGACGTCACAATCATCCTCCGACTCGTCACAATATTCCGTTACCCTCCAGGGCCCGCAGGTCATTGACCGAATAGAGGAGAACCTTGTCCGAGGCTCAAAGAATCCCCCCTTCTTGGCTTCGCTCATTGATGATCCTCCCCGGAAGTCAGTGTTTACATGGCCAGTGTATCAAGTCGTTAACCAGAAGACTGTGAAGGATCGGTTTCTGTTCTTGTTTAATGATTTATTGGTCATTGCGAAGCCGGTACTCTCACCCCACGAGAACCTCGTCGAGTTTAAGGCCAGTTCTCCCGACCGGCTGTTCATCGTGAAGAACGTGGTGCTGTTGAAAGATATACGTTTCATCCCCGGGCGCACTGATCCTACACCAAGGAGTCCTTCGCAGAAAGAACAACAGCCCTCAAGAAGCGCAGTAATTAAGGGATTCGTGACGCAGTTTGCGGCTGACCCAGAGGGTGCGGTGAAGATGCTTGTGACGAAGCACAAGATGTTGGAAGACCCTAGGAAGCTTGGCCAGTTCATTTTCCAGATGAGCGAGTTGGACAGGGCGCGGGTTGGAGAGTACTTGGCGAAAAAGATGCACAAGCAAGAGTTGGATGCATACCTGAACAGCTTCGGTTTCGTGGGAGTTAGGATCGACAAGGCATTGCGGGCGTTCTTGTTTTCAGTGAATGTGCCTGTGCAAAACTCTTCGGCTTTGGACAATCTCCTGGACGCGTTTACTGGGCGGTGGTACGATGCCAACGCGAGGTTCGTCGCATACGACAAGAACATGGCAGGTCGGCTAGTGCGTAACCTGGTCAGGCTGAACATGATGCTGCATGGCCATTTTGCGGAGACGCCTGGACCAACGGGATACCCGGTAGCAGATTTCCCCGTCAGAGACTGGGTGGAACGTTTGAGACAGGCAGACCCAAGACAGCTTTTGCCGTCCGACCTTTTGGAGGAGCTTTATGACTCTATCCGGCAAGAGAAATTATGTCTTGCACGTTGCCCCAACGCTGGCGGCCCGCCGACACAGCTAATTACCATCCGTAAACCCGTCCCTTCTCGGTTGACGTACAAGTCCCAATCCGACCCCATTATCCTCCGAATCCCTGCACCCGATCCACACTTCACGATTCACCTCGAGGGCCAAGACCTTCAGTTCGATCCACCGGTCCTTAGCTTCGCCAAATCCTCAGAGGCCTCATTCCGCATCATCGGCAATGAACTCGGATTGAAGACCATGATCATGTGTCGCTCCGGGGCGAATGCACTCAAGTATGCCGGTCTCCCTCTCAGCAATACGCTGGTTGTGGAACGTGCGTTTATGCGCAACACGTTCCAGATCGCATTCACCGATCACCGTGAGATGAAGAGGAGGTATATGTTCAGTGTCGCTGATCCCGTATGGGCTTTGAACGTGCGGACTTCGATCGAGCAAGCTTCATCCGCATTCCCTGCCAATACTTCATCATCCACCGAGGGCACCAAGTTCTTGAGGGTTGCCGAACAAGTCGCCTTCAAGGTTCTGCAACGCACACTGATTGAGGGTCCCGAGTCTGTTCGTATGAATGGACTGTCTGCGCAGAATGGCCCCAGTTCACTCTTGAAGCCTCCTACAAATGGCAACCCGAATGGCTTCCATCCTTCTAAACATGTGCGGTCGAAATCCCGAAGCCAGCTCTATCATCATGACGCCGGTCAAAATGAGTTAGACCTCAGCTACGATTCGTCGAGCTATAATGAATTCCAGGACAGTGATCCCAGTGATGCCAATGACGAAGAGGCTGAGCAGCATATTGGACCAGTGTGGTCGGGCGAAGAACTCGTGACACGGTGCTTGCAAAACAGCACGATACCCCTTGTGTTGTCTCTCCTACAAGTTGGGGTTCTCGGCAAGGATGCCACCAATTCCTCATAACCTTAGGCTTTTGTTGTCTGTATGTCGATCCCTTTTGTGCGCTGCATGCTCTTATTAACAATTCTTTTATCCCAGCAATCGCATTTCATGTTTCCTGGGTCTCTCATTAGTTTATTTGCAAAGCAAACGTCTCGTCTTGTTATTCCAATTGTTATCCATGTGCTATCTAGGATTTGTTTCTTTTCTATTTTATCATCAGTTGCCTCACCTCTTTATTCCATCCATTCCTTAATGCATAATGCGTGAGCTCCTCTCAGTCGTTTCTGTTATCCTTTTCCTTTCATTTGCTCAACCCATCTCTCTTTTATGAATTATCTACCTCATGTCAATATATGTCTTGCATGCCCTGAAATCGTCCTCATGTATGCTGTTCCCTGTTAAGAACTTGATTTGTATAATAGATGGACCAACATCAAATTAGATATAGATGACTTGTCGAGAGCCTCGGGAGTAAGAAGTGTTTGAGGATATGAATCTCTACTCGCTTGTTGGTGCGCTGGAACGGAAATGACACGACTCCAAAGGGACGGTGGGTTTAGGATTTCTGGCTAGGCGCGGAATGAGCGTTCGAAGTACAGTGACGCCCTCTGTTTGTTCAGGAAAATATGAGGTTAGTAGTGCGATTTTAAACGGCCAGCTCGCGGGGAGGCTGCCGTCGTGCTCAAACCTCGGTGAATCTGGGATTACCTAGACCTGCCGTAGTTTTCCCTCGAGGTCCTCGCGAGTATGTACACCCAACAATCACCCACCACCAGGGACGTCCTGGAACTGGGGGCTTGGTGATAAGATGAGAACCCGTGTGGCACAAGCCTGAAACTTTTGAGGCTTGGAGGTCGAGAAGCGGAGGCGTTAGATAAGAAATAAAGCTTCCTTCAGTCAAGACCCCTCACAATGTGTTCTGATGTGAGATATGGTGGTCCAGATCGCGGGATAATGTCATCGTGGAGTACATTCATTGGCTGATAAAGTCTGATAACGAAAAGTCAGCCAGTAATCTAGAAGATATTGTCGCCCATGAGCAAGAAACGATTTGTTAATTAGGCCCGTCATGTTGGATACTTCTACACGAAGTGAGTCGCGTATGAAGAAAGAAGAAGCAAAGAGGTTTGCAAGCGGCTCGTGGGTTCAAGTCAAGGTTAAGTCTCCCATCGTCGTGGTGACCACGATGATCAATCAGTCGTCTTTGGATAGGCTAAAAAGGGATAGATACATCATAGTTAGGGTGCTTAATGCAGTGTGGTTGGCTCAAATACGTATTTAAAAAGGACGAAACTCAGCGTTACGGGAAGGACCTAAGGAGCCAGGCCAGAAAGCCAATACAATTGATGCCCATTGGCCGCCCAAGTGTGGACGTGTGTGTTGTGCATGTCAGAAACACGTTGACGCAATGCGGTTGGCGACTTCGTGACACAACACCTGGCGTTGGTGGAGGTGACATATATTCTGGGCCCTCAGCGCTTGGGGTTATAATCTTCCAAACACTCCTGGCGAGCACTTCTGAAAACGCATCTTTCCCCACTCATTCACCGACATCCTTGCTGAGCTTGGTCTTCGTTGCCCACTCTCTCCCACAAATCTGGGATTATTTCTTCGACGATTGGCGCAGTCATGGGCACTTATACTTCATACAAGCCAAATGCGTCCGCAGGCCGCTACTATCACACGTCCTATCATCAGACGTCGCCTGATCATCGCTATGAGCAGCAGACCCAGCGATCGTCATTCCCTCGCGATGCGACGCCCACCCCGACTATCCGAGGAAAGCCAGGAGTTTCCTCGTATGGCCATTACCAGCGAAATAATTTCATGGATTCCTCGCGCCCGTACCAACAGGTGTCGCAAACTTATGCGTGGGTCCTCGAGCAGGAGTATATGCGGAGAGAACGGGAGAAACAAAGCAAGAAGACGCAACAATGGGTCTTCGAACAGCGGACCTTCCCCGGAGAGACCTTGAGGAACAAGGATGATTTCCCACCGGCCTGGGAAGAGAAGACGCGAGAACAGATGTGGGAGGAACTGATCTATTCGTACGAACTGGAGGCAGATCGGTGGATGAAGCAGGCGGAAGAATTCAGGCGCCTTGCAGCTGAGAGGGAGAGAATAAAGGCGCGATACGTGCAAGAAGAGCTCAAACGACTTGAGGCCCGGATGCGGGTCAAACGAGAGGGTGAGAGGCAGAGGGTACTGGAGGAAAAGCTTCGAGCACAGATGGATGCTCGTGAGCGGGATAGGAAGGAACGCGCGAGTACACAAAAGGCGATTGTTGAAGCATGGAGCAGATACGAGAGTGGTTGGGAAGCAGTGAACGGTTCCACTACCACTCTGGCGTTCAACGATATTCCTTGGCCGATGAGGTTAATGCCTGCTAAACCCTCCGATATCACTCCCTCTGCAGTTGTCAACCTCCTTCTTTCTCCCTTCCACTCTCCCAAACAAACGCGTAAGGAGCGAATCCGCAGTGCGCAGCTCAGGTGGCACCCGGACAGATTCCGCCGGGTGATGAGCAGAGTTAAGGAGGAGGACAAAGAGGCGATTGAAGAGGGTGTTGGAATTGTCGCTCGTTGTTTGAACGACTTGATGTCGAGAGAAAAAACAGCCGGACGTTCAGTGAGTATATGGATTCTTCCTGTGAATGGGGTAGTTGCTGATTTACGCAGTTATAAAACTGGGGTGTCATCGCTGTGTTGCGACTCGCGATGATATTTATGTAGGAAAATTAGCAAGACCTTTGTTCGTTCATTTTATGACCTATTTCGTCACCTTGGCTTTTTAGACACGTTGGAAGTCTGGCCAAGAACACTTACTTAGTTGTAATACTACGTTGCATATGGTGTACTGTACCATTGCATGTAACAAGGAAGCTTTTGACTAGAGCATTATTTGTCTCTGTTATATATAGAAGCCAATAACCCTCTTTTCTCCGTCGGCCAGGCATATTAGTTAGCCATTCAGTGATCCCGCACTTCAGGTACCTCGCCGACTTTTTCGCCCTCAAAGAAAAATATGTTCGCCCGTTTCACGCGTCTTCCTCTGCGCAGGTGCATCCATACTCAGGCTGCGCGTTCACAACCAACTAGATTTGCGCGAGCGGCTCTCGGAGCGTCAGCTGTCACTGCTACATACCTCACCTGGCGCTCGCTTTCAGACCCCATTGCATTGGACAGTTCTGTATCCACACAGTGTGCGTTCTAGCATTCACATTAATGTGCGCCAGTCCAATCTAATGTTCTTTAGCCATACAAAAGTCAACTGTGTCCTCTAAACCACCCTCCAAGGCTTCTGTGTCGTCACCACCGTCAGGCTCTACACCAGAGACATTTTCCATCCCTAACTCTGAGCCTTCACCAGAACGCCCAACATCTCCCCATCCCGCGGAAGGCGATTCTCAAGCGCCAAGTAACGAACCACAGAGGAGCAATGAACAACAACAGGGAGAAGGAGGGGAAAGCTCTTCGGGCGGAGCGTTCAATCCCGAAACTGGTGAGATTAACTGGGACTGTCCATGTCTTGGTGGAATGGCCCATGGTCCTTGTGGTCCGGAATTCCGGGAGGCTTTCTCATGCTTCGTCTTCTCTGAGCAGGAACCTAAGGGTATTGACTGTGTGGAGAAGTTCAAAGCCATGCAGGATTGCTTCAGAAGACACCCAGAGGTGTATAGTGATGGTACGTAGCATTAATTCTTATTGTATTCCTCTCAACTTATCACCCTTTACAGAAATAATGGATGATGATGAAGAAGAGGCTGCCACTGGCCCTCCCGAAACTGCACCTGTACCCAAATCAGAGGAAGGCTCTTCCTCTGACGCAGGACCCACTTCGATACCCCAATAAGCCTCAACACACCTTGCTACAGCTTCATTTACTGGGTTTAGACCCTTCCTTTTACAAAAGGGCATTCACAGGGGTACCATACATTGTAATAGACTCTTTACGCCAGTGTCCTTGTATCCTTATTATCGCTATCATCACCACTCATTCTATTATTAATGTCCAATAATCCTATTAACAACGGATAAAATTACATGCAATGTTCCAGGCCAGAGACACAGATAACACAAAGCAAGGCGGATAAACATATTCAGGACAAGAGACTAGGCGGTATCAGGAATAACCATGAAGCGCTTTTCGATGGAGTTGTCTTTCACTTTGTATCCATTATTAGCAAAGAGTTTGGAACGCAAGAACGGTCCAATATCGTAAATATCGTGCTCTTTTGCCTTTAGAGACGTCAGCAAATGGACTTAGATTAGATGTAAGGCAAGGTACGTACTCGATCTTCTAACTCTGAGAGTTTCACAGTGACAAACTCTGGTTGTTCTTGCTTCGTGAGCTGGTGGTACCGTGCCTTGTCCTTGATTAGACCACCTAGCAAGAATGCAAGCAACTCGTCATGGTCCTTGGATTGCGTGAGGTATTTGCGGAAACCCTGCATACATCATCATCAATAACCCAAAACGACCTGGACGGGAAATCGCATACCCTTTGTAGAGTCTTCTTGATGCTCATCTTTTGGGCACTTACGAAGCTTCCGACAGCAACTTCGATGGCAAGATCAATGTCATCCGACCGAACGTACTCACGCAGCGCCATCTTAGCACTAGCTTCTGCCATGCGAATCATACTTTCGAGGTGCCGAACGGTGATAGGGTAAGAACCAGTGACCATAGATTCGCGACGGAGGTCAGCAAAAAGTCTGGAGAGTTTCTCTTGGTCCATATCATAGAGTTTCGGCTTAACTTTTTCTCGCGCATACATGATGTACTTCCGCAAGAGGTCCTGAGGGATAGCCTAAAGTAGAAGTAGTTAATGTCCAGTGCTTTGGAGGCGTAGAACATCGCTTACATCCGCATCTAGAGTGGTTCCTACATCTATCTCTTCCGTTTCCGCGTCGAACTTCGGGTGGCTCCTTAAATGACTTCCTACGACGAATCGCGCGAGTAACTCATCCATCACAGGGTCCACCGTATCCTTTACAACGGAAAGAACATCGAACCGAGACAAGATAGGCTCGGTTAATTCGACATTTTGTTGGAATGGAATGGTTGGATTATACCGCCCGCGGATCGGGTTGGCAGCAGCAATAATGGCGCAACGAGCTTGCAAAGTTGTAATGATACCCGCCTTAGAGATCGATATGGATTGCTGCTCCATAGCCTCGTGGATGGACGTCCGGTCTGCGTCGTTCATCTTGTCAAACTCGTCAATCAAGCATGTACCCTTGTCCGCCAATACCAAAGCACCGCCTTCCAAGGTCCATTCCCGTGTCACTGGGTCTTTGCGGACGCTAGCCGTCAAACCAACGGCAGATGCACCCTGACCGGTAGCGAAAACAGACCGGTGTGCGGTTTTCTCCACGTATTTCAGGAATTGGGATTTCGCAGTGCCTGGATCTCCCAGCAGGAGAACATTGATATCTCCACGGATGCGATGCTTGTGGTTGATATCTTTTGGTACACCACCGAATAGCGACAACGCGATAGCAGTCTTAATATCTTCGTGTCCGTAGATTGAAGGTGCAATCGATTTGATAATGCGTTTCCGGATCCGTTCATCACGGGCGAGATTCCGAATCTCGCGCTCATCCTCCTCCGTCAGTTTGAATGCAGCAAAGAGGTCTTCCTTCTTATTGATGTGGTTGGCTTCAATGATGGTCGAGAAAACAGGGAAACCATTCTTCGCGTTGAGGGCTGCGTCGAAATTGTTACGGTAAATACCTGTCACCTCCTACCACGGTCTTAGAGAATAGCACTCGAGACTTTGAAACGCACTCACAATTTCCTCCCCTGGTTTGGCGCTATCAATGAGATCCCATAGGAGGATGACTTCTCGGTGACGTGGTAAACGACCAGCAGGCACGGAACCAGGTGATTCTTGCAGAGTCATCTTTTGATAGTTGCGGTATACCGTCTGGAACAATTGTCAGCCTCCAATTATCGTTCGTGTGAGATGCAGCCTCACCTGTTCAGAATTGACTGGGAAGGGCCCTTTGCTCTCGCAGTTCGGACAATAACTGATCTTAAGCTCCCTAGTCGCGTCCTGGTAGAAAGGCCCAAGTGTAGCATTACATTTTACACAGTCAAACTTGACGTATTTCAATTGCGGGAATACGCCACTCCGACGCGTCACGACCCCGGAAACGCGGACTAGATTGTTAAGATGAGAGCGACGGAGATCACGGAGGGTAGATGTCAAGGGAAGGTCGGAAATGCGGACGTGGACTTCGGAGTGAATACGAGTATAGCCAGGGAAGTACACCAGGATAGCACTCAGAGCAACCTCATCAAAAATCTCAAGCATAGCGGCAGGAGAATTAGTCAAGAAATACGCCAAGATCGGTTTAGATGAAGCGAGATGTGCGTATGATATTTCGAGGGATTCGGAGTTCGCTGTAAAACTCGGTCGTGAACACTCGAATCATTAGAGTCAATCAAGAAGGCGCGCATACTTTCTCCTAGATTTCGTATACGTTGGCCATAGACCGATGACCCATTATCATCGATATACGTCATTAGAAACTGGCGGAAATGCCGCACGATGGACCGACGGACGCGGTCAACGGCAATCCACTCGACAATGGATTTGGCTTTGATGTCACTCAGCTGCTCCAATGGAAGTTCCTGCCCAGAGCATTTACGTCATTGCAAGCAAAATCACGAAATGAAAAAACCTACATCCTCAATGCCGTCCACATCATCGATATCTCGCCTTTCGTCGTACTGCCGCCTTGTCCGTCTCTTCATTCGGGCGAGTTCAACGTCATCCAAATCCTCATCAACGATATCATCACTATCCAAGAAAGCGGGCGCACGACTACGACGAGCAGCACGACGCCCTCGGCCGCCTGCACGTTCCTGACGGTCCCGGCGAGCCATTTGCGCCTCGGCGGCTCGCCGAGCAGCAATCGAAAGTCCTCCCACATTCTCGTCGTCATCGATGCCTTCGTCTGAATAGCGATCCAAAAGTTCATTCTCTGCATAATCACTATGGAAGATCGTGAGCCGTTTTCGAATGAAAAAGGGGGATCTGCTCACCGTTCCATGTTGTCGTCGAATAGATCCTCTCCTTCTCCGTCTTCATCGCCATCCTCAATATCTCTCACAGCATCGCGGTCGTCGAGCGAGTCATCCGTATCGGAGAAGAATTGTGGTGGTGATGAGGGCGGAAGAACGCCATCCGAATCGCGTCTGGGATGGGAGAGCCTTTGGGTCGGTGAGGATGGTGGCGCGGGCGAGCCTGGTCTTTGGCGTTTTGGAGGCTGTTAATCGTGTTAATGTCGTCGTTACTCCCGATGAATGATGCTCACCATGAGAACAAATGCAGCCGTGCAGAGGGTTAGATAAAGACGCGAGTCGCGACGCGTCGCGGGCTCATTACGACGGAGTTTGAAATACGCGCTTTAAACTCCGATGGTTAGTCTTGCCTTATTTTTCAATTTATTAAACAGTTTCAGACTTGCTTTACCACGAAGCATCCTCTGAGATCTAGATTTTGAACATCGAGTTAACATGAGTATTCGAGACGTATGTAAACTGATCTAATCTAGGCCAGGAAATACCGTGTCAACCGAGAAATTCGAACACCGTGACCAGGTTCCAGGACATGGTGTGAAAATAGGTGCAGTGGTCTAAGAAAGCAGATTATGCAGGCGAAAGACCAGGTCAAATTGGAAATGGACGATGTAATAATAAGTAACAGATTATTAGTGAGTTCACCAGGTAGATAATACCATGAGTTGTGGCACTGAGGCCCAAAATTGATTCTGTTGAAACATAGGACACTGCCAGAGGTACGGTGAGGCGAAAAACTATACCAGCTTGCTTTTCTATACGAATCTATGCCTGAGCAGATACCTGGGCACCGCGTAAGTTAGTCGCTGGCTCTGGTCTTCATCATCTCATCCGTGATAGGTTGAGGAAAAAATTCCAGCGGCTCCCTAAATTCTCAAGTCTTAGAGGAGTCGCATTCATGCGCACGAGCAGGACCACCTACTCCCTGATGTCCCAAACGTCTTCACTACTTTTATCGAGCCTGCGGTGCGCCCACCATTCTGCTCGCCGTCGGATCCACGCTTCACGTCTTTCCTCCGGGTGGAGAGATTTCAAAGTCATACAAAATTTGAACTCCTCAAATTTAGGAGAACACTCAGGCCCTTTGCCATATCTGTACACGGACTTGATCTGGGAACGAATGACTGGGCGTTTGTGTCAGTCGCATAAGACTTGGCCGAGATTCACGAGCATACAGACATACCATTACAAGAGAGATAATCGTCAAAAAGGCTGAGGCAACCAGGTATATCGTCGGGCGTCGGGTGAAAACGACGAAGACGCTCTTCTTCTTGCTTTACTGCAGTTTTGAAGTCCAGCGTGGACATTTGAGATGGTAGTACGGTGGCAGAATGGGCGATGCACGTGACTCATCGCGAAGCAACTAATCACACAGAGGCTGCTGGAAGTACAGTAGGTATAGTTTACTACGCACCACTCGAGGTTCTCGACTCGGAGGGTAATGAAGAAAGGGTTGAAGGAAGAATGCGGTAACCTTAACCTAATTGTGCCCAAGTGTGCTATCCTACCGGCGCCCAAACATGTGATTGCTGCGGGTGTGTAAGGTCTGGCGGAGAGGACTCGGGTATGAACCTCAAAGGGGGAGGCATGTGACTGCATGAAGAAGGGACGGGGGCGGAAGGAAAGAGCTGCCCACAAGACCTGAGCGAAAGGCAATTCGAATAGGTCCCAAGTAACTATGCCAAACACTGCGTGCATTGTAGGAGGGACCGAAAACAAAACGAAAACGAAAACTCTTGAGAACGAACGAGGATCGGCGAGAGAAACGAAGAAAACATCCAAACCAGGAAAGCCTGAAACGGACATCTAGCTTATACACAAGTGACTTGTACCAGGACCCATGTGATTCTTGACCGCAATCGAAGTACTCAAGTATTTCCGCCTTTCCTTCCCTCCACCATCCTTCCTCAACCTTCATGGCGTATCCGTATCGCAAACAACCCTTGAAATCTCTGTACTTGACGTATCAAGCCCTGTCCACTCTTTTCATTCGCATTCCCCTCTGGATCCTTCTTGGCATTCCGAGGTCAGATTTCCCGTTCATTGGTCGCGTTGTCATCGACTCATTTCTCCTCTATCCAGGTCTCTCCGGCCAAGGAAGTCCTGGGACCTGAAACGCACAGTAATGGTAAAGGTTGTGCGTCATCTTTTCGCGGTGCAGGGAAAGTGAGCCCGTACCTCTTATCTACGAATTCAAATTAAACAACCACCACCAGTGCAGGAGCACTACGCGTCACTCCCGATCACAGGGCCATAACACCCGGCGTGGATGTCAATGGTGTTTGGGTTTCCCCAGCACCCAAGAGCCTCATCGTTGGAAAGCTCAACCAATGGGCGGAACACGCTGAAGTGACGCCGATTCGTATTCCAGGATACTGGATGCACAAGAAAGGCGTCGACATTGACGTTGCCACTTCCCCTAAGCCTGGAGAGAAAGTCATCCTTGCACTCCATGGCGGCGGCTACATTCGCCTCTCTGCACATCCAAGTGACCCAACCGCCGAGATAGCACGCGGTCTACTGAAATACGTAGATAGTGTCCACCGCGTTTTCTCGGTCGAATATCGCCTTTCCTCCGGAAAGCCATTCCAAGTTGCTCACCCCTTCCCTGCTGCCTTGCTCGATGCGCTAGCAGGCTATATCTATCTCGTTGACGAGATCGGCTTCTCTCCAACCGATATCATCATTGAAGGCGACTCTGCTGGCGGCAATCTCGCACACGCCCTTACTCGTTATCTCACCGAATACAAAGGCACCCCCGGGCTACCAGCACCACCTGGTGCTTTACTCCTTCTGTCTCCTTGGGTCGACCTTGGCGAGAGCCACAACAGGACTCCAAATGGATCGGCTATTACTTGCGTGACATCCGATTATCTCCAGAGTCCCGCTTACCCGGGCTTCAAATACCCGATACACGCCTTCGTTGGGCCTCACGGAATTGAGGCTGCCGAAATCAACCCATATATCTCCCCCGCCTCCTTACACCCTTCCCTCGTTGTGAATTTTAAAGACTTCCCGAGAACTTTTATCGTTGCCGGCGGCGCAGAGATCCTTCTTGATCAAATTCGCACCCTTCGCGACAGATTCTTCAGGGATTTAGGCGAAGGGAATGGTATCAGAGAGGGAGAAGGCAAGGTTCGCTATTATGAGGCCCCAGATGGCATTCATGACTACCTCATTTTTGCTTGGCATGATCCGGAACGGAGGGATACTTTAGAAGCTATTGCGGAATGGATTGCCGCTGCATGATTACCGGCACAACCTGGATTTTCTCTTCCCGTCTATCGCTCTGGTTTCTCAGATGTATCTCACTGATGACGTTGACAACCCGGCTGATAGAAAACTATGGGTCCCTCGCAGGTGGAGTCAACATCTATTGTAGCCCCCCTTGTTGCCACTCGAACTGTTATTGTTGTGTCCACGAATGAAAATACAAGGTGAATGAAGGAACACAAGACGAGTGTACCCAACTTCAAGTACTATTCTTTGTTCCAGCTGAGCTAGCCTCACTGGAATATTCCCCACGCTCCGCGCTCCTATAACCACCGGCCCCATAGTCACTGAGATACATGTAGGTCGCAGGTAAGGCGACGAACAAGGCACCGACAATGTTTCCAAATAATGCAGCGAAAAGAGACCTGGATGCCCGTCCATCAGGAAGTTTACATCAACATTGCGGGATTATCAAGCTCACTTGCGGATGTATTCAGCAGGTGTGATCTTGAAAAGATAAACGTCAGAACTGAACTCGAGTCCAAAGACTTGATCTCTCACATCAGCCCCGAACATAATTCCAAGGGGAACCGAGAACATGTTGGCAATGACTAGATTTAGAGTTAGCTGCTTCGGTAACAATCTAGTTCTTAAATTGCACCTACCGTGATCATAGCTGCATGCAACGAAGACCTGAAATATCATCTTTAGAACAATGATATATCAAAAGCTAAAGACCAGAACGCACGAAAATGGGAATCCAGATAGCGATAATCTAAGTACGTTGCCACAATGAGACTATTGATGCTTCCCGAGCTAGAACCCATAAAACACACCTTAGAAATGGTCTCCTTGGCTCCTGCAGCTTGCTAAAAATTGCCACTTGAGCTTCCGTTGAGATGTTGCTAGAAGGACGTTGCTCACCCATACAGCCACGGAAACAAGCCAATTACAGGCAATTCCTCGGAGAAAAATCTGGTGCCACTGCGGGTCCTTCGCCTTATGACTAAGAAGGGATAAGGTTCAGTGCGCTCTGATAGCACCAGCGGCCAGGACTTACATGGCGAATGAGCGGATATAATCGTTGTAAGGCGGAGTGGAAACAATGCCAGTATCTAGTAGGACGGTGAGGAGGAGGGGAAGAAAGGGGAAGAACGGACAGCACCCACAGCGAACAAGAATTGCAGCAAAGAACAAACTTCCAACTAGATTGCCAAAAAAGGCTGAGGCTCCCTCAACATGCATTCCAGGATGAAGGGTGAAATACAACTACGAACCAATGATCCAATTCACACAGAGGCTCCAAATCGGCACTGCTCGCTTACACACCGCCATCGGGAAGTACTAGCCAGATGATAAGGAGACGAAACATTAGCGGTGATATCTGATGGTCTTTACTTGATTTTTACGCACCAGCATATTGCTCGTGAGAAGTTCCTGGCCTTGGAGTACAATCCTGTTGTAAAGTTAATATCTACTACTCGTTGAGAATGCGTTGGATTGCCCACATAATCAAACCGACGGGGAACACTGCCCCTCCGAGGATCTTCACAATGCCGGGATTGGACTGGTTCAAGCTCACAGCACCACCTGAGATGATCTGAGACAACAACCCTCCAAAGGACAACATAACACCTGCTGCAAACTAACCGCCACTCGTCAACCATGTTCAAGAACTGGGTGTGGGAACAACTCACCGCTTTAAAGAAAAGTGACTCGTACCTATCACGGTGCTTTGCAACGGCAAAGTCGACCATAAGCTGTGCGACCTGGGCAGGCTTCATTGTGCTTTGAGTTTCCATCTTGGCTTGATAGTGTTGTCAGTATGGCGACTGGGAAGGGCTTCAAGCTGTTACAGGGACCCTAGGCTCTGACCAACAGGAGGCAACCAGCAGCACCATTCTGCCGAAGATGGTTGAAATACCCTCGGGGAGCTCAGTACCCGAATGGAAGGAACAAGGTATCAGGGCCCCTCTGACCATAAGGAGCCAATGATTTTGGGAGTAAAGTCCCAAATATGGACCATCGGCTCTTGCGACAATCTTCTGTAATCGCATGTGGGAGGCCGTGAGCATGTCTTCGTAGGCGTGATAGCCAATAGATTCACTGCTATCTTTTTCCTCCTGCACGAGTGGAAGCAGAGTTAAAAATATGCGACAACATCTGTCCGATGGGGCGCATTTACATACGGAGAAAAGCGTCTAGTAGTTTGGAACTTGTGAAGGTCCATTCCTTTATCGCACTCAAGATGACACATTTCGGCCATCACGGGAAGGAGCTTGCTCACATTCCGTTCGGTGCCGAGGTGAAAACCACGGGGAGGGTTATCTATGTGAGGTATCAACTATTGCCCTCAAGGCTGAAATCAGTCCTGCTCCCGGAGCGTACGACGATGGGAACCAACTTCACAAGGATGAGTGGGGCCAAGGTTTTGTGTCATGGTGTAAGTTTATGAATAGATTGTTCTCACATAACTCAGCACCCTATCACCAGACCGCCCTGGCTGGCTAAAAATAGACATGGTTCAACATTACAATTGATTATGGGGGTCCCACATACGTGCTTGCTCCACGCACTCCCCTTGGACGAAGCCAGGATGTGACAAGATTAGTCTGTTATGCCGACTTCTCCTTAGTGGCTTCATGTCCGCATGTTGCAGGGACCGCTTCATAGCAAGCAAGCGTGTTAACTTATTTCTGGAACACCTGCGGCATGGGGCTACCTATGGCAGGAAGGTGCTACAGATATTTTGGACCAAACTTTCGAGATCAGTATCAAGCTAATTGGAAAAATCGCTCCCTCGCGGAGAGTGTGAAATTCCATTATCAGTATCGTTTCCCATGAAGGCGGTCTTCTGTGATGCGGGGCGGCGGGATACGGTGTTACAGACTGGCGTAGGCCAAAACATAAACTCAGTGCTTCACATCTTCCCACTCAAGTTATTCTTGATGCATTGATGCGGAATCTTCATTTCATGGGGTAGTTGGACTTGACATGAGGGAGTTATGCATTTAAAGGGCAAGGTACGTCGAGGGTAATTATATACATGTCATTAGAAATGAAAGGAAGTGTAAGCTGGATGGGGAATCTACATGTTAAAATGGCATATACGGTGTGAGAGCGAGGGAAGGTGACATAGAGCTGAGCATGAAAACCCACAGCCACTCGCCAACATTAAAAATGCAAGGCTGTGTGAGTCTTTAGAAAGCAAATCAATGTGAACGTTCATAGGGAACTTGGTCCCGGGTCCTTCCGCCCCCCACAATTTTATCCATATGTCTGTTTCGATGTTCGAGGTACTTCGAGCCGGTTGCAGAATGATATTCCTGCCGACGCAACGGACTATTATTCAAGTATCCACTCCCGCTCGTGGATCCACCAATGGTGCCGGGAACATACAGGGCGCCCCTGTTGTGAGAGCTACGCTCCTTCCTCCTCAGGTGGGTGGGGGCAGGAAATGGTTCTGGTAATCCTTGCTCGGGGCCACTAGAGTAGAATATTTTCGGGCGCCATTCCTCCCTTTCGTCCATGATGCATGAGTTCTTAAATTTTTCCACAAGCGCTTCTTTACCCCTGGTAATGAAAGACGTCAGACACGTCATTATAAATGAGGAACGGGTCAGATCATCCATACTGATAGTTCGCGTAGCTCATTTGGAGGACCTTCTCGCTTGAGAACATGTTCCTGCCACGGGTACATTCAGGTTAGTTCGGGACTGCACTCCTCGCCAACGCACCATTTGACCCCGAGCCTCTTCTTAGCAAACTTCAACATATCATGAACGCGAATGAAATTCACGAATGCATACCCAACATTACAGCCTGAAGCCAAATGTCAAGGAAAGATAAGGACTGGTGGTCAAAATAAACACACCGTTCTTGAAATCCATTCGAAGGTAAAGGAAATCAATTTTGCGGGGGCAAACTTCGTTGATGTAGTCGATCAAGTCTTTAGCGGTCATCTTGTTTGGGATATTTTTTATCATGACCGTTGTTCGGGTGTCGAGGCCCTCCTCAATGCGTGCAATGTTCAAGTAGTTGCGATCACTGACGCTAGGACCCGTGGTAGGCAGGTTACAGGTGACGTCGAGATCGGAAGAATCGGTCGGATTATTAACAAATATTAGTCGATCTGGGGCGATGGCGGGGTGGGGTTCGACAAGTGCGTGAGGCTGCAAATGTAGGGCGTGGGAGACGACAGGGAAGACAAGGCCGTTTGGAACGAAGTTGGGATTTGTGTTCTGGTCTGGGTAGCGATGTTCAACGGGGACAACTGGAATAGCCGGTATGAATGGTGGAGTGAACATTTCGAGGCTATTTCCGACATTGGGTACCATCATACTGGGATCAAATGGCCAACTTGTACCAGGAAACATTCCTTGCGGTTCGTGATCGTTAGAAACAGTGAAGGGAAGAGGCTGGCCGGGAAATGGAACAGTGTTCACGAACGGAGGGTTGAAATGTCCACTGAAATGGGGCTGAACCGCCGACAACTCATGTCCTTTTGAGGGACAGTAGCGACATTCAGCGGTGGTGCAAGTCTGCTGGGGTTCCCAGCGGACGGGCACGTCGCTGGATTCGGGAAGACAATTCTCGTCATGTGCGGGATTCGGGTCACTGTCAGATCCCTCCAGGGTGCGCGAGGAGGTCGAGTAAGGATCCGTGAAGTCACACGAAGTATAGAAGATAGTAGGAGAGGATGCCTTTGGTTGTCCATCAAAAGGTTGCGGAGGGGGTGGAGAGCAAGTCGTTTCATTGCCGACGCTCACAGCACGGGGTCGGGATCGAAGAGGTTGACTGACGAATCGACCTCGCATATGGGAAGCTTCACCAGCGGGCCCAATTTCAGGTCTCAACTTTGGGATGTGAGACTCGCTTGCGGAAAGTTGGTGGCTTGACTGGGGAGTGTCGGAACGATCATGGCCTGTTTTGCAACGACGGATGTCATCGTTCTCCTGAAAATCCTGGGGTACCCGACCAGAAGTGCTCAGTTTCATGCCAAACATGATTTGTTCGTTGAGTGAGGTATAAGCCTCCTTAGCATCTCTCACGTCGAAGAACTCAACCAGAAAGCTCTGATTTGTGTTCCGTAAGTGAGGAGGACGCACAAGAAGGGTTATAGGGCGTACCTCGCCGTCTCCGACCTGTGATTCCGGTTTGAGAAGCCGAAGGTCCCCATATGACTCCAGGATTTTGACCAATAAATCCATGTTGATAACTGGCTTTGATATGTTGGAACCATGCGATTGTGTTTCGCCAGTACGGGTACGGTCAATAACTGCCACGGACAGCGAGAAACCTCCATCAGTTGTCGCGAGAAAGTTCGAGTTCCCGATAGTCTATCACAGAGGTGAACACGATAAGTAAAATCTAATTGACATAGCGAAAAAGTACGGCTGACCTTCACCAATTCCTCCGCGGTGATGAAGCGGCAGCGGAACCAACCTTGGGCCCCATCCCTCGACTTCGCTTCTCCAAGACATTCAGCTAAGACGCCGTCGGTCGTCTGTGATAAGGTAGCCTTTGCGACTAATGCATCTCGGATATCATGAAAAGCCAAAAAGAGGGTACCCGTAGTGTTCAAATGCCGCAGAAAAAAGCCTTTGATACAGCTTGTTTCGCGCGTGGGGTCGTCCATTGCACTGGTTTGCGAAGTCCGCTTCAAGCTTCGGCGAGAGGAGATGTGACTGAGGGCGTCCGTTATTGCGTTCTGCAAGGGTGCAGGAGAGACACTGCGAGAGACATTCTCTAGCTATACAGCGGGACGGTTTTGGCATTGTTACTTAGGAGGATCAAAAACGGGTTTGACTCACGTAGAGAAAACGCGTGGCATCGGGTTCTTGCAACTCTTGTAAGGCCTGAACCTTGTCATCTTGGTTTCCGTCAGCGGACTCAGCACTTGCAGTGGTTCGAACGCTGGACGAGGGCGTAAGTGGGGGTGTTAACAGGTGTGGGGCATCTTTTCGTTGGCGTTTATGGGTATGCAGTCCCGTGGCTTTATTGAAGCTGCGGCGGGTGTCATTGCTTTTTACAGAAAGCCTTTCCACAGCGGACGCTATTTCGTCGTCGCAAGGTTTGGGCAATAGATTTTGTGGCGTCGTGGGCGGCGAGTGAGAAGCGACTGCAGGAGGAGTGGATGAGCGATCCCAGTTGATTGGGTCGTTCTGAGCCGTGGAAGACATGTTGGGCAGAGCCGGTCTTGAGTGAGGTGGAAACCTATCCGAATAGAAACGAAATCGCCACTTTACAATGTGTTTAGTGAGGGGTTGAGAGCACTTACCAGATGTTAGGGAGGGAGGGCGAGTGTTGTAAACGCAGTGGACGGGCACTGGCTGGTTGGCGGGAAGTAGATGTTTGTGGTTTGGACGCTGCAGAATCGATACTGGATCGTGATTGAAAGTTATGGACGAACATGACCAAGAAAACGGGAATGCAGGTCGCCCGCGGGAAATGCTCGGGCGAGGTTATAGAATAAAGGAAGGGTGGAGGGGAAAGGGAAGTAGATGCAACGAAGGAGAACAGAGACGAAACGAGGATAGAATGCCTGGATTGCTAATTGAGTGTTTAATTAACGTCAAAGAGGTTCACTACTTCCTTGCTTGGAAATCAGATAGGAAGGACACCGGGTGGCCGAAGTTTTCTGCAGGGTGATTTTTCTCGAGAAGATGGGGACGATGCGCGGATCTTGACGTTGGCTTCCGGTAGTCCTCGGTTGTCAGGTCGATGAGGAGTCTGAGGGACAGCTTGTGAATTTGTTGCACAGGTGTTTGTAAAGACGCTTTGACTCGGGTCGGGAAGCAGCTAAAGCAAATCACCTTGACCGTGGCAGAGACTTGTGCCAGGAGAACAAATGGTAATGTAAGTAGCACCATGGTTGGCCTTCTAGCTTTCCTTCTTTTGTGCAAGAAAGTGCATTTTCGTGCCCGGTAGAAAATCGAAGGGGTGTAGATCTACCTGTCCCCAGACATTGGTGTCTTGATGTGCACAAACCCGGGCAGGCCACTTGAGCGCGATGTAGCGGAGACGCCAGAAACAGTAATCCATTTGAGGGATATAGAACGATGCCCCGCCCACGCAGGGGTGTAGGTTTCTGGTTTTGGACCTTCGGAAACTACATATGCCATGATGGACCTCGTTCCCGAGGACAACTGATGCTTTCCACGATCAAGGCATTATATTGACAGTCTAGCTTTCGAAGCATTCCTGGCGTATTTTTCCAACCGCGAGTAGTCCCACAAGGAAACAAGGTTATTCCGGCTGAACATATATGTAATGTTGATTTTGGATATAGAGAGAACATAGAGCATATGGCTGGCGGGGCCGTGCAGAATAACATTGAGTTTGAAGGGGATTCATCGAGCTTGAAAGAGATTTCGAGAAGAAGTGATGGACTTCCTTGTTACGCATTCTCCTTGTCTATCCCTCGGAGGGTCATCCACTTCCCAACTTGGAACCATTCACATGTTCCAGATCGCGTCTCTCACGTGACCTCGCATACTTCGCTCGAGTTTTTCGTTCAGCCTGTCTATTGAGCAAATTCCTCGACCGCAATATGCCGCTCTACCAGATGGTATGTGTAGCCGCACACTTCCCAGAATACGTGAGTAGACTATAACCTAAGTCCTGCACCGAATTAATGTTGTTTTCCAGCGCCACATACGCGAGTTGGTCCGGCAGTCTGCCACCCACATTATGGAAGCGGGAGGTGTCGTCCGGAAGATTGAATCGTGGGGAACGATGCAGCTACCTCAGCGCATGAAGAAGAAACGCACAAATACATATGAGCACGTTGGAGAGTATGTGGTCTATGTCTACACCCATTTGACATTGTGTTCATGCCTTGCGAAAGTTATTGGACACTCCACTGCGACGCAAGTCCCCAAACACTCCGTTCACTGAATAACTTTATGCGTCGCGACCCTCGTGTGCTACGTTGGACCATGTTGAAATTGGGAGACCGTGTAGAGGATGTTGCAAGACAAGGTCGCAAACTCACGCACCCAGCACCAGCCGCCGCCGATGTGGTCGACCTCTGAATGGATTACTCCCTCCTCCCGTACTACGCACTACTCCTCCGGTCATAATCCTATGGCTATCAGGGTTCAAATTTAGTTGGTATCAGCTCTGAGACCTGACTACGAGAACGTCGGATCGTTTGTAATAGTATCATTCCCTTTGCATAGATATACTAATGATCACTACTTATATCCGCTGTGAAACCCGGTGTCAAGCGGAGTTCCTCGCTTCTACAAATGATGCCACTGCTTCTAGGCTTTTGATCACTTCAACGCCATCCAAAGATTCGCCAGGCTCTTTGTGTGCCTGTTCACCGTCTGGACCGGTCCTCCGAAGTAGGAGCCCCTGCATCCCCGCTGCTACGGCTCCCTGGAAGTCGCTAGAGGTCTCGATCAGTCTTCGGCACACGAAGATGGCACTGTAATTACCAAATGAGTTCATCTCCGACATGGAGACAGTCCGCCAGGGTGATGGGCTTTCCGCCCTGGTTGACCAGAGCCAGAACGCGTTCGAAGATCCGTTGGGATGGTTTCTCTACCCCTTCCTCCTCACTGAGGATGATGGGACTAAGATATGGAGGAAACCCCAAGTCTTGAATTACAGAACCTGAAACCCAGTCACGCCACAGGACTCTGACACCCAATGCATGCAACTTACGAAGGCGTGCGTCGCCATTGCTCACAACAGCCGTCGACACACCCAATTCATCATGTAAATATCGAACTGAAATTTGGTCATGTTCCGTTCCGGAGTCTGAGACTGGGATCAGCTCACTGGTAGGTATTGCATCTGTGAATGCTTTGTAACCTTCTCTTGAGCTGAAACGCTTCAGGAGCTTTGGTACGATCTTGGGAAGGGATGAATCAAGAACTGCGATACCGTGCAATAAACGAAAAGTCAATCATTTCAATATGGTTTCATCGCCGGGGTACACTCACTTTGTTCGTCGGCTCCTGCGCCGAGAGCAGTTCGCCGAATGACTTCGGCCCACCATGCGTCCGCACCCTGGATATACGCGGGTCTTTCGGCCTGTACTTCTTTCAAGGCTAGGTACCCATCGGAGGTCAGGCCTACTGCCAATGCGGTATGCCCAGCTTTGAGAAAAACGACGGACCTACCTTGAAAGAACGTTTGATAGAATCCGGATCTAGAAAGCCCAGGAATGGTGCGAACACTTCGGAATACTGAAGGTGGATCGGACGACGAGGAGTGATGATCGTATGCAGCGCATCGAACGTGACTAGTCGAATGGCCATTGGGTGTATGTAGTTGGTGGGAAATGTGATGACGTATTGTTGGTGGTCTCGAATGGTCACTTGGGCTGTGGGCTAGATGTCTGTTTTTGGATCTTCCTTGTCTATTTATTGGGAACCTCTATGTTTTCTCTCTCCTTTCTTCCGACACAACAGATGAAATCTTATGAGATCGTGGATGAGCGCAAATGAACATTCTTGCCGTCATCACACCATTGGCTATGATTACGATGCCCTGACTAGTAGTAACCTCTGGGCGCTCTTTAGCACTTCCCCTTTCCATCCGCTCGTACATTTACAGGATACGTTGCCTATACCCCACATGTACAGCTCGCGTTTGTTTCTGTGTTTACTTGGCGCATGTTTCGCTTCAACAAGTTGCGCTACCAGCGTTCTATCCACTGGTTGGTGCTTGAAGGAGCAGTGAGTGTTGCCTAAGGATCCTCGGGCCTGTATGTCCGCAATTCCTTTCGACAAAAAGAAACAGTCGGTGATCAACTTGCCCTTTGCCTCCTTTCGACAAACTGAATCGATACTGGTTAGGTTCATGATGTCATCACCACGACGTTGGCTTTCCATGCATCGACAAACTATCAATTGCAGGCGCCGAAGCCCTATCATGAAGACGTGTACTGGGACCTGCTCAAAGATTTGGAGGACATTAGGTCTAAAGATTACCCGAATGACTTCGAATTTCACCGGGACGTGCAACAATCCCTCAAGCGCGTCAATGACGGACACCTGATATATCCTAACGGGTGTTACGCTGGTATGGTTCTTTATGTGCCGTGTATGACGACCGAATGACTGGGATTCCACGCATATAGCTGTCTATCCCACATACAACCCATTTCCCCTGGTGCTATTGACGAATCTGACTGACAACACCCAAAGCATACATATTACACCAAATGCTCATGAGATTGCGCTCGGGTTCTTTGGTCCAGAAATCAAACTTTGGGAAGATGCACTGGGAAAACCGTCACAGGAAGTGGGCATGATACTATCTATGGGTGTGGTTTTGTCCTGAGTTTTGTGAGTTCAGTGGCACTCGGGTGGTCCGCATTGACGGAGATCCTTTCTTTGTCGTTAACACCAACGCCAAAACCACCGGCTACTTTCAGGGTTTGGCTAGCCGTCAGAATGCCTGTGGTTCCTGTATGCCTCGAAACTGACGTACCCTGCTCTATCACCATGCTCTGCCATGGTGACCTTCAGATTTTCCTCAAGTTCTGTTCGCGGACCTGATGGTTGGAGTTACATATTGGGAAAATTCGCTGAAAAGGTCCACCCTACTGTCGATTCTGTCCAATTGATCATCAAACGCGTAGCCTCTGATATCGAGGAGACAATTACAGTAAGTCTAGGTCCCCGAAGTTGGCCACCTGTTCCTTGATATTTTTACACAGGTTCCTTATCGGTCGAGGTTTAATCGAAAAGAACATTTCAGCCATCGGAGTGATTACCAAAACAAATTTTGCAAACCTTCCAAAGCACAAATGGACGCCACTTGTATAGGCTTTATTCAAATGATTCTGAGCGTTTCTCTGAGCCCATCCTGGGGACAACTGGCATCAAACCGACAGAGATTGCCTTGCCACAAACTCTGCAGCCCAGCCTTCCACCGCTGGAAGGGAGCTACAAGGACACTCAATTCTATGCACTTAAGCACAAGACGGGTGTCCTGGTGCTGGGGAGTTTTGAAAGCTACAGAGAGGAGTCCATGAAATGCAATCTGCTCCACGGCCTACGGAGGATGCACGAAATAGGGATTGAGACCTGATCATTGATCTTGTTAGTACTCTTCGCCAAATCAGGTGACAGAAACTCATCTCCAAAACTTCAGGCAAATAATTTTGGAGGTATGTCCATAACCAGTGCCATGCACGTCAGTTGACCAACCTACTCCCTAGGTTATATTTGCGTAGCACAAGTATGTTTACTGCAAATGGGGTTCCATCATCACCACTCACACTCGTCTCACAGTTTTTGCATTGGCTTGTAAGTGCGCCCATTCCTTCCTACATCCCACACTACTAAACGGGGCACCAGCTTTTCGGCGAAACCGAGCACACATATCCACAACCGGGTTTGGACACAACGATCGACTTGGCTCACTGACCCTAACTATCGGGTCATTTACAGCCAAGAGTGGCGCAACGCAAAGCATTACCCAATTGAAGCCGAAGATTGGTCCAGCCCAATCAGGGTCACCATAAACGGTCGTCGATGCCTTTAGTGAAAGGCAACATTGGCCTGCCTCTTCAACGAGTATCAATTGAAACTGCTGATTTCGACCAGACTGGGAAGGGAATGTGAGGTCTCGTCCGGCTTCCGCAGTGGAGGAAGACAGAAGCTGGGCCCGAACCACTTTTTAAAGTAGAGAATATTGTCCTTCTTTCGAATGGCCGGTATGCACTCGAGATAAACGTTATCACTCCATGGCTAATCTCTTTGATAGATGTGGTAGTTCCTGTGCAGTATTCTCGGTATATGCTATTGGAATTATTAGGTTCTATGTGCTTTTGACACTTCGTAGGTTCTGCTCGTTAAAAAGCATAAAGTCCGTACAGTCGTTGTCGGTGGAAAATCAGACGTTCCCCAACAGTGTTGTGGCTTTGTTGGTGCTCAACTTCGTAGACATTGATCGTAAGTCATTCGTTTACTCCTGTAAGGGGCGTTTCATACCCGAATCTGGCAGACTACTGGATTGAAGAAAAACAGTCCCTATCCAAAGGATAGTCCTCCACCTCTGTAATGCTTCTATTCGTGTTCGTGCAGTCTTGTTTTTCTGACACTCTAACACAGGAGGTAAATGCTGCACTAACGGTAACTTGGCGGCTTGCTTATGGTGTTGATAACCCTGCTGAACCCGAAGGTAAGACAGTGGTCTCCTTTGGATGGAGTGTTTCTAAGCCCGTAATCTAGAGTGGCAATATCATAGTGCCACCATGAACTTCCCTCTAACTGCAGACGGTCAGTAAACTGTCACATGTTGACCCGTTTCTGCAGGGCCAACAAACCTCAAGCAATCTGGGAGACTGCCTCCCAGAAGGTATTTCCTCCCGTATCCCCACCTGTGCTTCAAATCCAGGTATAGATGAAGGGACACTGGACAACTCATGCAGGCAAACAGACAACGTAATTCAAAAGGACTGATGTAGGGTGTTTTGGGAAACCTTCCGCACTGGAGAGTAACCAAAGGTGAATAAGGTAGATAACATGCGTAGTAAGTGCGACGGTTTAGGGGTGCTGTGAACCGAAATCACTCGTCATCCTCTTCAACATCTCCAAACTCGAACATTCCCAAGCGGTCTCGCTTGGCACCAGCGACGGCTTCTTGAAGTCTCTTGAGAACTGGAGCGTATGATTGAAGGTACTTGCAACCTTTACGGTCGATGGATGCTAGACCTTCACGAACAAGGTCGACGTTGATGCATGCATAAGGATCTTGCAGCGCTGCAGGATCGGAGGGATCGATCAGGCGTAGATGAAGCAAGGATCCTTCTTTGTGGTCAACATTGGCAATAAGTTTGCGTCCTTCACATAAGGAACGGAAGCGATCGACGGACTCGGGGTGATATTCGCTGCCTTCGTCCACAAGTTTGACAAAGCTACGAATGAACCGAGTTTTCAGCGGAGATGAGATTTAGTATGAGCTTCCTTACCTCAACCTAGCATCCTGGGCTTGTCCAGGCAATGACCGGAATTTGGGCTCCAGTGGGCGAATGTCGGAGAATGATACAGTATCTTGATTTCCGTAGTCAATGAATGTTACTTCAGCTTCCTTCTTCACGGGCGAAGCGCGGCGAACTTTAGCTCGGTACCAGGCTCCATCTGAGAATTTCGCTGATACAAGATCACCACCCTTTGGAACGAAACCAGATGGGACAGTCACAGCACCACTATGGTGGAGACTAAATTCCTTCATTAGTTTCTCTAGAGAGGCGATGCCTGTTATGGTGATCCGAGGTAAGATCGGTGCACTATTGAAATGCTATCCAGCTGACCTTCTGTGTTTAGGACCTGGATGGAAAAGTTGAAGCCGTTCTTTGTCCGTACGTCGCTGATAATAACATCGAGGTACTCGGACTTGAGTGAGGCATTGTTTTCTTCGGGTTGGGCTTCTGTTTGTCTCTCCGCTTCTTCGTCATAGTCGGTCCAGATCTAGTTTAAGTGTGTGAGTGCAGTCTGGAAGGGGTGAACACGTGACAAATTCACGTTGCGTCTTTCCTTCTTTGCTTCAGCCTAGTTTCAGAAACACGTAAGTCAGCCATAAAGAAACGGTGCTACAAATATTTTGAGGAAACTAACCTCAGCATCATAAAGCTGGCGCGCCCAGGAAAGATTATCCGCAGAGAATGAGTGCACAGTAGCTAGCCCTTCCCGCACCAGCTCCACGGCAGCATTTTCGGTTTTGTTGAGATACAAAGCACCAATGAAGCCGCCCGACTTGTCGGTGGTCTCAACCTCGAATTCCACATCTCGCTGCATATATTTTCGCGTGGCAAACTCCAAGGCCTCGTTTCCATAAGGTTCTGTCTTCTCGGAGGGATTGCGAGCCGTACGAGGAGCACGGATACCTGATCAAATCAAGTATTCAGAACTTGGCTAATCTATGCCAAAATCCACTAACCTCCAAGCACCAGGGTCAAAACCTGGTTATCCTTGGGAAGGAAGAGCCTTGTGGCACAACATCAGAATATAGGCTTGATCGACGGGAGGCAAACTCACTTGAAGCGCGATCCCGCTGCGATATAGTCCACGATGGCCGGAATCCGACCGAGACGCTTGAACCCACTCACGAAAGTGGCTGCACGATTGCTAGTCTGGGCAGTTCTCAAAAACGTGCGCTAACACAAGTTAAGAAATCGCTTACCTCCGAGATGTTCAAAGGCGGTTTGGGTGCAGGGACCGCCTTTCCTGTATGCATTCCACGGGAGTCAGCCATAGCCCTGTGGGATGACCATATCTGAGAAGACATATTCCGTCTAAGTTTGACATACATACGCTTGTTCGGCAGCCATTAATTTGTCATAGTCAGGGGACCTGTCTTCATCGTCGCGTTTGTGGCGAACGACTCCTGCCAACCCTTTTTCGATCAATTGCTCAGCAATGTTCCTGTGAATGAACTGCCTTGAGGAGATGCACTCTGTAGAGTATCGTGCGTTACACGTACGCGTTGTGACCTCCATAGCGAACTGTGGCACATTCACGCTCTTCGAAGTCACCTTCACGTGGACGAACAAAGTCGATCGTGACCTTGACACGTTTTCCGATTAGCCTCTTTCGTAGGAATTCTTTGGCTTCATGTGCATAGAATGCTTGGCTTGGATCCCCTAGTCTTCGAGATGACAGTTGGTCAGTGAGAGTGACTAATCGTCAAATAAGAACTTACTTTGGTCCACGAGTCGAGCTCAGCTGCAGACGGCGTTCTTTTCCATCTTTGTCAACAACGGAAATTTGGTCCCCACTCCAGATACGGGTAACCGTAGCGTCGAAGGCTTTCGCAGGACCACCTGAAGCGGACCCTGTCCTCGAAATTCCAGGAGCAGGAGCGTTAGCGTAAAGATATGCACGCCTTTCCTTGGCTGTCTTCTCTGCTGCCCTGAGACGTTCCATACCACCACCAGCAGCAAGTATACCAGCATGCCAATCCACGACGCGGGCCAGCCCTGCCGCCACGAGGTGCTCCGCAACGTTACCGGCCGGGTGAAGGACTGAGAGATACGAATGAGCGGTTTGCCTCAGGGGGGGGTGGACTCGCAACTGACCATTTCCAATAAAGGTGGTTGCGGGTGCTGGAGCAACTGCATTGGCAGTCGATTGGAAGGGAGTAGCACCAGGTGTAGGAACAGACAGAATTTGCACGCGTACAGATCTCTGAAGGAGACGAGACTCCGTGAAGTATTTCGCCTAGATGGGATGTTCGACTCAGTCGCAGAAGTAGAGTAGGTCATTATACACACCTCTTCACCCCATTGTTCGCCAACTTCGCTTTGTTTGGAGGACACACGAGGACAGCGTACACCTGCTAGTGCAATATTCGCAAGCTGATGATCACCACTTGGTAGAAGGAGCCGGACCCGGAGGTTGCTTCCATCCCGGACTTGTTCAACGATGGCTAGAACCTCATGAGCAAGTCATTTCTCGGCTGATGTACTTGAGAGAGATTTACCGTCGATGGACTTGCCCTTCCACTCGGATAAGAAAGCTTGGGGATCCGAGGGCATCGTATAATACACCTGGCGGGCCTAATAATCCTTTGTAGGCGTCCCTTGAGTGTGCTCACTATTCAAGAGCATACCTGGGGACCATGAGGGTTCCAAACACCTTTGCCAGCGGTTTTAGCTTCATTCTCGAGATCCTTGCGAGTCAGGTCTTCCGGAGCCGGTTCTCTTTTGCTTTCTTTCAGTTTGGCCCAGCCGTTTTTCAAAATCTCGGACGCAAGATCGACACCATTGATTTCAGCGGTACCAATATCGCGCGGTACATCATCATTGGAAGGAAGAGAATGGATGGACGTGAAAGTGACTTCTTTACCAACAACTAGAGCCCTCAGGAACTCACGAGACTCATATGCCCATGGCTGTAAGGGATCATGTCAACCCAACGGCCACGGAACCTTGGCGAAATGCTTGCCTCGTCTTCCCTGTTCTGTGTTCCGAGCCTTGGAGCATTCAGGTCCGCTAGATGTAGAACGCTAATGATGATGCCATAAGTATCAAGAATCCCCTGATCTATATCGATGCTCACCGCTCTTTCGGGGGCCGTCCTTGAGGACCAGGGCGACCGCGAAGAACCAGTGAATCACCAGAGATGACAGCTGAAGAGACAAATCAGAAGCTCGATCGAGTGGCTTTTGCGACGGGAGAGATATCTACACTTGACGACCTGTTTATGGTAATGAATCATGCCTGAGTGCGTCGTGAGCGAAGAGAGAACTCTTACCGCCTTAAGAGACATTCTACCGAGCAAAACTGAGAATCGGACACGAGGAGGGAAAGGAAAAAGGTTTTTGAGAGTGCAACGTGGACAATGCTTAATGGTTCTTCGTACCCTCCAACGCGCCTCAACATTTCACAATACGTCATGTGACTTGCAGAAGTGATAATCCCATAATCACAGCAGTCGTGTATCCAAGGTAGTAAGCGTACGAAAATACAGATCAAGAAAGGAGTGGGAGTCCACAGCATAGCCCAGAATCACATCTACAGCATTAGTACGGTCCTAGTTCTAGCTCCGAAAGTGTACTACCGTGTCCCATGCATGTAAAGGGATGATACAAAAGCAGAGTCAGGTGGTCATTTTGAACGGATCCGTGATAATCTTTGACCGAGAGTATACATCCAGCGGCATATTGGCGATGCACTTCCAGATGCCGAAGGAGGAGGAATGGGTGAGGTCACCTGTAACCACTCTTTGGGATTGGCGATGTTGTTGAGAATCCAAGGGTGGCTCTAGCAATAACCGGTTAGTGATGCAACGTGAGTTGGGGAGAACAGTGTTCTTCATACTTTGAGACAAGCCACAGTAATCCGGCTCAAGGGATTCTTCTGCAGCATCGATTCCAGAAGCGATATCACAGTGTATCCTTCGCTTGAGACGTCCTTCGGGTGTCGTCCTCCAGTCGCAATGTGGTCTGCAGTCATGGTCTCATCCACCTCCCAGTCCTGTGTGCATATCTGGTTGTACAACATCCACTCGTTGTGATGGACATTGTCGTTAGGAGAGGAAGGTGCATTGAATGGTGTATGTCCGAACAGTAAACAGTAGAAGGTCACACCAAGAGCCCAGATATCTATCGCCTCCGTTATTGATGGGCGAACTTTGGGCATAGAGGCCTTTTCGCCAACAGTTAGGGAGGAACGGTTAGATTCGGTTTCCGAGTTGTCATTGTCAGAGTCGTCAAACCACACAACTTCAGGTGCGAGGAAATTGGGCGTCCCAAGAGTTTTCTGGAGGTCAGAGTCTGGGAATAACGATGTATCTTCAGGAGTGGAGAGGGAAGCGAATTGCGGTATGGAACGTCGAGAGCTGTAGTGGGAGACGCCAAAATCAATAATTTTGACTATCGACCTGTCACCAGTGTACAATATATTAGCGGGCTTGATGTCGCGATGTATTATCCCCAAAGAGTGTACTGTCGCATAAACTTCGTTAGGGGTTGATGGAACTGAGACCAGTTAAGAGGCGCACGGTATTCGAGCCCAACAATCACGTCTCTCATAATACGCCGCGTTTGCTCAAGGTGGAGCATCGGTTCTCTGTTGTCTTTGGACCATTGTAATGGTCCTCCGGAACAATATTCCATGACTGCGAATGGTTATTCATATTGGGCCGATGCCGATTGCAAAGTACGCACCCATGTAAATCTTGTCTTGTTGAGGATCATCAATGACTTCCAACAGTCGAACAATGTTCGGGTGACAACATTTCTTCATGATCGCAATCTCCTTCCGTATACTATTCTCCGTGCTGTTCAGAGGATACGGGCGGTCTAACCCGAAGGTCGACTCGCTTTGTTGGTAGTTTCTTCTCAGCAGTTTGATTTTATCTCTGGGATTACTGCGTTTGACGACCTTAATAGCCTAAAGGACAAGAACATTGTTCCAGGGAGCTGTCTACAAGAAGAACAATAGAACACTTACCGCCTTCTTGTCTATATCTTCCTCCATATGACACAGGTAGACCTCTCCGTGCCGCCCCTTCCCTATTCGAGCCTCCTTCGAATACTGGTTGACCTTGCGTTTACGGTTTCCGGAAGTCACGAGTTCCACAGTAATGCGAACTGGTTCAGGAGGGTCGAAAGGGCAGTCCTTCTGGGATCTCTTCTCCCAAGCCCTTGATGACTGTGGCATAGCTGTACACACTGGAGGGCAGCAGAGGACTCGGATAGGAATGTTGCCAAGGGATTCTTATTCGTGTCCTTGAGTAGAGGCTCAGGTGACGCGAAAAGTGCTCGTTGTTTGCTTAATTATGTCATGTAGCATCCACAACATTGATCGCCTGCCGATTTACCATGCTTCACTGCACCTTCGCGCTCCCTGCTTTGCTCGTCACATCAGACGTCGCATCAGCCGAAAGTACCGAACTCGAGAGTTTGTATGCTGAACGACACCGTTACGTCTTCGGTGTACATCAGTCAACACTTCCTGGCCCGATTTTGTGGATCATTTGTAAGGAAAACAATGCAGCCACTCCATAGCAGTCCAAATATACCTCTGCTTCCTTCATGTGGTGCAAGTAATGCATAATGGATTACAGAGGTATGTACAGTCCCCTCTTGCCTGCATTCAGTGATACCAACCATCTCATCAAACAGGACTATCAAATGAACTTAGAGTAATGACATAAAGCAGAAGTGAGAAGTGTTACACCATATGGTAAGGCAGGATCTGAAAGGATAAGAATAACACTTGAGTGTCAAAGTAATGGATACATGCAGTTGTTATCATAATCTTTCTGTGTCCTGCTTTTGAATGTGTGCTTCATGGGTTCCAAACAGTAATGTTCAATACCTGTCCCATGCCACCTTTGGGAATCAGATCTACCAGAGCTGGTATATGAGGCTTTGTGACCATGAGACTTTTGCAGCTACATTCATTGACTCAGTATCCACAATTACAATCAAAGATATAAACTGCAAATGACATGGCAGAATCTTCATGAACTTGTCCATTGAATACAAGCCTGGTGTTAAGAACTAACTCTGGACATGGGGGCAGACTGCAAGTAGACAGAGTTGGATGTTCATGGACCAAGTAGAGGAGACCTTGGCTTCAACTTATGTGTTGTGCCCCTCTGGTACCATGAATGGCCTCACTTAACCAACTATGGATTTGAGCAGATGAGCAGACAGAGGTCAGACAGAGACAGGACAAGTCCAGACTGAAGGGCAGACTTGTAGCAGACAAGCAGGAGAGTGGGGAGAGATCTAAGTTGATATTCTGACCGACTACTACAGACAGCTATAATCCTACTTATATACTGTCAGTCAGGATAAAGTCCAGAGAGCAGTAACTAGGTAATAGCATTGTTAACTGCTCAAAGGAGAACACAAGCAACATGTGAGTTGATATCTGTGATGAGGACACAAGGGTGGGGAGTCTGTCCATGTGGTGTCCAGTATTGATAGGATGAGGGCATTATCTGATAGGATGAGGGCAGAGATGAAACATCAGATAATGGGTAAAACCTAGATAGGTAAATGATAATCAAGGGAAAGAGGAATATCCATGGATAAATGGAAAGAGAGCACAATAATCAGATAGGAATTCTGATGGAAAAGAATGATGAAGGAGGTGGTATGGAGAACAGCATTTCCAGAGGGAAGATGCCTGATGGAGACAGAAAAGAGGTTAAACTGAATAGGATCCATAGAACCCAGGTTGTAACCAAGGCTCTGAAAGCTTAAGCATCAGCAAAATGCAGTAAGCCTTATTTGCTCCTTATGTAACTTAGGCTGTCACACAAGTCAGCCATAAGGAAATTTGCATAAGGCAGGTGACCGTCTGAATCTCATCCTTATCTCGTCCTTAACATGCAACTTATGACTTTTCCTAAGTCTCTCCCCAAAGTCAGGCTTAAGTCAAAGGATTTTCAGAAGCTCAGAACTCCCAATGTGTGTTTCTAATATTTTATGTTAGACATAACACTCAAACAATCACAAAATATATCATAAGTCACTCAAATGATCACATAAGATTTGTGTAAGCAACTTAAGTCAGACCATTTAGGGCACAAAACAGGTGATATTGTGCCAAAACTGGTAATACGGATCAGGTACGGATCATAGGTGATAAATGGGTATTAGTAGAATGCGAAATAGTGTAGTAGACAATTTGGGGGTATAATACACCAGCGAAAGACCACTGATGTATGTACGGAGCTGATAAGGTGACAATAAGAGTGGGGGTAAAGTGAGATTTATGGTCAGGAATCTAGAAATAGGTCAACCACACTGTCAGGACTATGAGAATACTGAAAAGACGAGGTTTTTGAGAGCATACCTGCATCTCCTACTGCCGTTTTGCATGGTTAGGCTTGGTCGAGGCGTGTGGCTTGCCAGTCATTGGGTTTTGTTCTTCTAGGAGTAGACGGTTGGCCTGAACATAATCAATGCTCTGCAAATCTACATGAGAGTTTTTGAGACTTACCTGAGTGTTCTCGCGCAACGGATGTGAATAACGGGGTTGAGCACTATTTGCTTGTGTACTTGAGGATGGTGCATATGAAAGTAGAGTCACTGCTCAGATGAAGGATTCAACAGTCAGGGACATGGAATAACTTCCCGAATGATGTACGTACCAGAGGGTGGTGCATGATAAGATAGCAATGGCTGGGAACCTGGAATGCATGATGGCTGGGAACTCGGGGCACGCAATTGCTGTGAACTTGGGCCACACGACAGCTCATGCGATGGCTGGGTACTTGAAGCACATGATGGCTGGGCACTTGGAACATGTGATGGCTGGGAACTTGGAGCACGCGATGGCTGGGAACTTGGAGCACATGATGGTTGGGAACTTGGAGCATGCGATGGTTAGGAACTCGGAGCGCGCAACGGCTGGGAACTCAGAGCACGCGACAGCTGGGAACTCAAAGCACGCAATGGCTGGGAACTCGAAGCACGCAACGGCTGGGAACTCAAAGCATGCAATTGCTGCAGACTCCAGCCACGTGATGGCTGAGAACTTGGAGCATGCAATGGTTGGGAACTTGGGCCACGCGACAGCTCACGCAATGGCTGGGGGCCTGAACTAAATAAAGAGTAAGGTACTACTTTTCACAAGGCTCAAGGGTGACGATGTACAACACAATGTGTTGAGGTGGCAGAACATAGTATACCGATTGAGATGGCAGAGACTGTGGTTTCGACATCTGGGATTGTAACGAGGCAGCTTGATTTGCTGGAGGAGATGGGTCTTGCATAGAGGTGGAAGTAGGGTGATGATATGCAGGTTTTGAGACGGGAGGTCTTGAGCTAGCAACACTACGAGATGGATTGGAAGTAGCACCATCTCCAAGTATGCTGCTGTCGTCTGACTCTGACTCGGAAACAACAGCCTTGGGCTTGCTCTTCTCTTTAGTCTTCTTAACGTAGGGTTTTA